>PPHD01014734.1:0-16516 GCA_002909625.1 Bambusicola thoracicus | reverse complement strand
TGCGGAGAGAGCAGAGGGCTGCGTTATGGGGATGCCTCATCCCTTGGGGCACAGAGAGGGTCGGGGGGATGAGGGGCTCCTCCTGGTGCTCTGGCCTCGCTGTGACTCTGCAGACTCACCCCTGCATACCGGGGCAGGGCCGCTCCACGTCAGGTTCACCCCATCTTCAGAGGTGCAGTAGATGGACTCATCCCCAATGAGGGACAGCCCCGCAGCACAGCTGTACTTCACCTCCATACCGTAGGGAAAGAGCTCTGTTCTCACGCCGGTGTGCTGCCCATTGGTGATCAGCGGAGGGGGGGCACAGACTGTGAGAGAAAACAGACAAGATGCCAAAGGTTACAGGATTTTCTCTCTGCTGCTCCCACGTGCTATGGAGATGCAATTCCCAGCTCCCACCAAGGAAGTGCCACTTGGGCTCACCCTTATCGCAGTACGGCAGCGGGGGTTTCCAAGTCCCATCCGACCAGCACTGAGTCTTCTGGCTGCCCCACATCGTGTAGCCCAGGTTGCACTGGAACTCCACCTGCTGCCCGACGCCGTACTTGTCTTGCTCGCCACTCGTCACCCTCCCGTTGATGATGGCCGGGCTCGGGCACTGCACCACTGAGGGACAGAGCCATCAGAAAGCTCCATGGATTGGGCCAGCGCGTTCCCAGTGCTTGTTAGCACTGCAAACCTGCCAGGCATCACCACCCAGCCGTGGCACACTGTAATTATGCGATACCACCATGTCCTTTTGTAGACGGAATGGTCTGAACCCCGTGCTTGGCTGTAGATGGCACCAGTGGGACGATATACTGCTGTTGGCAGGGTGAAGGGAAGGGAGCACTCACTCTGACAAAGCGCTGGGACTGCAGACCAGGTGAAGTTTGTGAGACATGTTGTTGTTGGAGATACGCCGGGGATCAACATGTATCCGTGTCTGCAGAAGTAGGTGACGGTGGAACCCACCAGGAGCTCATATGAAGGTCTGCGGTCGGCGTGGTCAACAGCGGGAGGGGAGGGACAGCGACCTGGAGAGCAGGACACTCAGAGCAACCGGGTCCACCCCACACCCAGGGATGGGGCTGAGCTTTGCCTCCGGGGTCCCAGCCCACCTTGATGCCCTTTTAGCAAATAAACCCATGTGAATGCACGGGAGAAAGACCAAGAAGAGAGATCAGGTATACCTCGGGTGCACGCTGGTGCCCGTGGCTGCAATCTGCCACTGCTCAGACACCTCACGGTGCTGCTGCCTGCAGGGACATAGCCGGCATCGCATTCAAATGTGGCTGTGCTCCCAGCAGTGAGGTTCTTCTGTGCAGGATTCAGCCGCCCATGAGGGATGGTCGGCACCGGGCACTGCACCTCTGCGGCACCAAACAAATGGGAGTTTGCAGGAGGGTTCTTATTGGCAGGTCCCTGCACCTCTGATAAATGCGTTGGCTGAGCAAGTGCAGCAGTTGGGACAGGGAGATTGGGGGTTAACAGCATCCTCAAGGAGCCATCAGCAGCAGGATTCCATGGGTACAAGCCATGGCTGGTTCTGCCCTTTCATTGCACTGCTTGCTCTGTGCATAAGAGGAGCACCTGCTGTTAAAGGCGGCGTCAGCTGCAGCAGAAATAGGGAGTTATTCCTCTTTTGAGGGTCACTACAGAACAAACTGCTTCTCATGCAGCCAGCCCACAGGATGCGTGACAGCCAGCACCATCCTGACCTTGGTGCTTCCACACCACCCTTGTTCCTGACGCCACTCAAACTGCAAATTATGCCCCTTTTAATTAAACAATTAAGCTACCACCTGTCAAATTGATTTTCCCCATCCAACCACCATCCTCATCTCAGAGCTGCAGGACACGCTCCAACCCAGGGAATGACTCTTTGCTACTGCACTGATCAGCAGGACCCAGGGCAGTGGCGCAGCAAAGCCCTGGATAGGCTCAGCAAAGCTCTGCACAAGGACCTGGCCCTGGGAAGCACAGGATGAGCTTGCAGCCCCTCAGGCAGCGTAAGATTACTGGAAAGCATTTGCGGTGTCTCTTTGCAAGCATCTGCAGGTGCAATCATAGAGGAGAAATGCACCATGAGCAGTAGGCACCGAGCTCCGCAAGAGGTTAGCAGCACCTCCAGCAGAGGAACGCATCCCTGGTCTGCTTACCCCATACTGGATCAAAAAGCAAAGCTGAGCCACAGCAGTGAGGGAAGGAGGCTGCACTCACCCATGCTCCCCGCTGGCTGCAGCAGCAGCAGTGCCAGCAATGGCCCCATCCAGCCCAGGAGCACCCGCATGGCGAGCAGCGGCCGTGCCACAGGACTGCAAAAATCTCAGGGGAAGGGGAAGCAGACGGAGGAAGTGGGGGACAGCAGGCGGGCCACGCTGACGGCAGCACTGCACTCCTTCTGCACTGTGTGGGGATGGTGGGGAGCAAAGCTGTTACGTGGCCAGAGCTGCTCTGCACTGTGCTGGCCTTGTTTCTGGAGCAGTTAGCCACAGTCGGTGCACGGAACAGGGCTGCCTGTCCCCTTTGGCTTCTCACCCGAGTATGAACAGCCCCTGGCTCTACACCACAGATAGGGCAGGATTACTGCAAACAAGGCACAGCAGCCATTAGAACTGCAGCTTTATTATAATGCAGCAGCGGAGGAACACCGGTCTGGTCACACGGTGTGAGTTAGCAGAGCACTTCCCCTTGCCCGGACACTGCAGAAATAATTCAGCCACTTCTTTCCTTCCAGTTTTCTTTCCATGCAGGGGGCACACAGAGATGCGGCCAGATCGGAACTTGGGAGGAAAAGCTGGCGTTCAGTTTTGCCTGAAGGATTTCTCCATTGTACCAAGTAGCTCTGGAGGCTGTGGCTAATTATCAAGCTGTTAATGCTTGTTGGCACGCAGCGATGGGCCGAATGGGGCGGCAGCTGGAAATGGTGACTGGTGGCTCTCCATACACGTGTGTGACTCGGACAATTTACTCTCAGATCCGTTCCTTCCAGACCGCACACCTCTCAGGATAGCAGACCTAAATGTAAAGCTTTAAAAGGCATAAAGTGATGCACAAACAGAACGCGGTGAGTTCTACCCGAACGAGCTAACAGACTCCGATTCCTCCTATGAGGCAAATCTGCCCCTTCACTGACTGTTATGCCCACCACAATCCCAGTCACTGCCACCAGCGGCCTCCTTTGGCTCCCAGCTCCTTCTCCAGCTTCTGGATCTCCAGGTAGAGCTTCTGTACTTCCAGCAAAGTTCTCAGTTCTGCCAGAGGAACTCCGCACTCAAAAGTTTCCTTTATTTGATGAATCTTCTTGTACACATAAAATGTTTTCTTTAAAAGAGCCAAGACAAAGACAGAAGGCGTGAGTCGATGCCATGGGGACCCACGTGCTGTGCACCCCCACCATGCAGACCCATAGCTGTGCCGGCCCCTTCCAGGTTATAAATGGGGCAAAACACAAAGCCTGGGAGGGCAGCGGTACTCACACAGTTGGGTGGTGGCATCCAAGAGCCACCAGCAGAGCACTTGGTTAATGCCCTGTCTGCTGCATTGTCATTAAGCTTGCAGGAGAAGTACAGAGATTCATTAAACTCGTACTCTTCCTTGACAGGGAAAATGTGTAGGTTGTCCTTGCTCCTTGGTGCAGGACACTTAACTAGAAGGCAAATACACAGCATAATAATATAACAGGAGGAGACAATGCTCTGCCAGCTGCAGAGTGCAGGGCTGGACCCACCTGGCAGGCATTTGGGCAGGGCTGGCTGCCAGGTGCCATCAGCCTCACAGCGGCTCTCAGCATCGCCGTGCAGCGTGAAGCCCTCCTTGCAGTAGAAACTCACAGATGTCCCATAGGGGAATGTGTGCTTCAGCGTAACCATCTTTCCATTCTCAACCACGGGCTTGGGGCAGTGAACCGCTGGGGAGAGAGCAGAGGGCTGTCATACAGTGATGTCTCATCTCCTGGGACAGAAACTGGGTGGGGAGAATGAGGGGCTCCTCCCGATGTCCCGGCTTTGGGGTGACCCCACAGACTCACCCCTGCACTCCGGGGCAGGGCCGCTCCATTCCAGGTTCACTCCATCTTCAGAGGTGCAGTAGAGGGATTCATCCCCAATGAGGGACAGCCCAGCAGCACAACCATATTTCACTCTGTAGCCATAGGGGAAGAATGATGATGTTGCGTTGATGGTCAGCCCATTGGTGCTTCGTGGAGGAGGGCCGCAGGCTATGAAATAAGGATTAGGAAGGAAAAAAAGAGCAATACACAATTATCATATTCAGGTGAATCAGCGCGGAGTTACAGCCTGTGCTCAGCTCCTCCCTGGCATCTGCTGGGGAAGACTCCTTCATCCCCACAGCCACTGCTCACCTCACTGCACCCCAGAGGTGATGCTGGAGGAAGGCTCCCTGCCCTGCCCCAGTGCTGATGACAGCTCGTGCCTTGCACGTACCTTTCCAACAGTAGGGTAATGAGGGAAACCAGTTCCCATCAGCCTCGCATGTGACCAACTGTTGGGTACTGAGCGTGTAGCCTTCATCACACTCTATCCTCACTTTAGTCCCAACTGTGTAATCATTTTTGCTGTTATAAACTTCTCTTCCGTGGTCAATGGCAGGCTTTGGGCAATGAGGTTCTGGAAGCAAGAGAAAAATAAAAGGATTTCATGAGCTTTTAGGAAGAACCCCATGAAGAAGCTTTCCACAAAGAAGGCAGCTATGCGAAGCCACAGGTAGATTTCTACTGATGGTAGCAGACAGCTATCCCATACAGAGCGACCCAAACCTTTGCTAAAGTCACAAATAAGCAGTCATCAAGACAAGGTGATGCAGCAGCTCTCCTACCTGGAATGCACTCTGGTGCTGCCCGGTTCCATGTGCCGTTGCCTGTACACTGAAGCACGACGTGATCATCATGATCCTTGAAAACATAGCCAGGGTTGCAAGTAATTTGGACTCTGTCTCCAAACACATACGTGTCTTTTCTGTCCCAGAACTTTATGTGCATTCCCCTCTTGGTAGCTGGATTTGGGCAACTAATTCCTGAGAAACGCCAAACAGTAGCAAGCATGAAATCATGGCAAAGGTACCTCCACAACAGCAGGTTTGTTTGGGGCAGAAGGAGAGCGAATGGCCATTTCTGGCCACTCCTAAATGCAGTTTTATTTTTTGGGCATGCATATGAAGTTATTGCATCCCGCCACCAACGCTGATGGGCACCATTGGACTCATGGGGCTTTCCTGGATGTACATTATCCCCTCCCATGGGCACTGGCAGCACCACGCCATCCCATCTTAGTGAGAGTACACTGATTTTTCCATGGGTTCAAAGGAGCAGAAAGCACATCTGGTAGATACGGTAGACCGCACACAGATTCTTTAATTGGGAATAGCTTTGCCCAAACACAAGGATACTTAAGCTGGAGGAACGTGCACTTACTTTTACAGGGTGGTGGAATTTCAGTCCATGTATAGTCTGGCTGACAACTGATGTGTTCTGTCACTACTCCAGGGCTGAACTCATAGCCTGTATGGCACTCATAAGTGATGACAGTCTCAATAGGAAATAAATTGCCCGCAAGTCTTGCTTTAACAGCATTCTGCACGTCAGGAGGGTCATCACAGCTGCCTGCGGGTGAAATCAACACTCCATGACATGGCCAATGAGAAAGCAGTGAGATGCAGGACAGCACAAAATGTGAGAGGATCTGGGGGAAAACACGGGCTCATGTGATTCTTCCTGAGGTTAGGCAATTGTCTGAGTTCAGTGAAACTGAAGAGTGAATGCAATGGAAATAAAAGGAAATGCATTATGTATTATTACAGTGTATGGTGATTTACACTAACTTGTTGCAATGACGTGCAATTACTAACCAAGTCAATACTCTCTGTCCTAATCTACCAATGACCTTTAAAAGTATTGAGCACAGAAAGGTCAGTTTAGTCCCCCTGAATTCTATCAATAAATGCTTATCAAGTTTGGGTCTTGGAACAAGACTTCAGCTACGAGGCCCAAAGTCATCAACTCCCACACCTACATCAACTCCAGCAAGCTGCTGGGAAACAAAAGTGCAGGCCACAGTGGTGCAAGAGGCAAAAACAACAGAATACAACCCACAAGCCCCGCAGCCATGGCTTGGATTGCGTCCCTGTGGGCACTCACTGCGCTGGCATTGTGGTGGTGGTGGATCCCAGCTGCCATCCTCCTGGCACGTGGCCGTGTCACTGCCCAGCAGCGCGTAGCGGAACTCACAGTCGAAGATGACGGTGTCACCGTAGGTGTACTCAGCTCTGTACCCGCTCTGCAGCCTGCCGTGCTCCACCTGGGGCTCCCTGCAGCTCACCTCTGCGTGGGGGAAACACCACCGCTCAGGGACATTCACCTTGACCTTGGAACATTCAAGGTCAAGGTGAATGGGGCATGGGTAGCCTGATCTGGTGTTGGCAACCGCTAACATAGGTGGGTGGCTGCAGCTGGGGGATCTTTAAAGCTCCCTCCAACCTAAGCCACGCGATGACGTTCACCAAAGGGGATGAAAACAGGCACAACGAGTTAGCAGCATTTTTCAAGTCTTTGTCCCATATTACATCTTTTTTTATTATTTGTGTGCTTTGTTTTGTTTCCCATTTTATTAAGAATGAGAACGAAGGAAAGGACACAGGTACCATGGAAGCTTCTGAATCTTTGCAAAGCCTTCTGTTTCTTCCATGGCCATGGATGAATACCCCCTCCCGGGTCCCCTGTGGGCAGTTTGCTGCTCACCTTTGCACTCCGGGGCTGGCTTGTTCCAGACACCATTCACATTGTCGGTGGTTGTACAGAAAATAGAGGCATCCCCCACCAGTGAGAAATGCTTCCTCCCCCTGCTGTCAGCATGGCAGCGGTAGGTGACAGAAGCTCCGTAAGTGAAGAGCTCGATGTGGCCTCCGTTGTGCTCTCCGTTTGCTATTGGGGGTGGGGGTAAACACGGAATTGCTAAAAAATAAAAATAAATGGAAAATTAATGTTAATCAAATGCGCGGTTTGAAGTTGAGACACAAATGCCCGAGGTGCCAGAAATTGAAGGCAGGTCTCCGGGGCAGCTCTGCCTCACAACTGGGTGGTTTGGGGGCGCAGCCCTATGATGTGCAGCTGCTTTACTGCCAGGGAATGCTTCCACAGGATGACGCAGGAAGGAAAACACCAAGAAAAGTGTTTTCCCAGATTTCCAACATGCAGTGAATGACCAAAGCCCTCTCTATCTTCATCCATCCCCAGTACCACTCAGACAGCAGCTGAGCTGCAGGACTCTACTTACGCTCACAGATGGGAACGTTTCCATCCCAACCAACTTGCCCATCTTTAATCACACACCTGATCTGGGAATTTCCAACCAGTCTGTGCCTGCGTGGAACAGAGGGGAGGGAATTACTTGTCAAGTGCAATTTAGATAGTTTCAGTTTCATTTAGAACCACCAGCAGGATTGCTTTGGCTTCCTTGGAATTAAAGCTGATCAGAAATTTGCCCAACCCAACCAAAATAGTGGAATGGTTGATAGCAACTGCACTGAAACTATAACAGTGTGACAACGTGTTCATTATGGCTAACCATAGAGGTAGTTAACTATAACTTAACTATAAGCTCTGACTTCAGCAGTGATGTGTTTCCTTCAAAAATACATAGAAATATTGGAAAAGGTTTAGAGGGGCCCTGAAGAGTGAACTGGAGCTTGGCAAGAACCGGGTGATCTTTAAGGTCCCTTCCAACCTATGTTGTTCTACAACCCTATGAACCATTTCAAAGCATGAGAGGAAGAAAACTCAGTCTTCAAGCTTTCAAAGGAGAAGTTATAAGATACTTTGATTACAGTCTGCCATTACCTACACCAGAATGAGGTTTCTGATAGTACAGGTTTAACCTAGAGCAAAAGGACTTCAGGAAGTCCACCAAGGAATATAAAGGCCTTTTAGCTTCTATCTGATTTGCAGAGTCAGTGCATCAGCTCTGTAGTCTCTATTTTACAGAAAATTGGGCTGAGCATCCCCTCAGGGTCACAAGGACCTGCAGGACTCCGATTACTCCCAGCTTACCCAGTGTCACAGCTGAAGTTCGCTGTGGACCCGAAGGTGAACTGCTTTGCTTCCACAAGCCGGCCATTCATCGGCTCTCCTGGGAAACTGCAGGGCCTTGCTGGGGGACAACAGGACCAGAGTTAGTTCTTCAGGTTCGTGGAGAATTAGGAATATCCAGCAGGAGAGCAGAAGACCTCTCCAGTATTGAGCAAGCAGATGGACCGCAGCTCTCTGGATGTCCCCTTCCACTCTAACTTGTGGCACGATCCATGCTGCTGTCAAGACTGAAGGATTCTCTTACTGAAAGCTTAAAATACCATTATTGAACTAAGTGATCCCAAGTACCTGCAAGGAGGAACGCACTTCTGAGTATAGCCAGAGTCAGTGGTCAAAGGCGAGCAACATTCAGACAGAGCCCTGCTGCTGGCACTCAGTGTTGCACACCAGGCACCCCATCACCATCGCCCACTCCCACCACCTCCCCACCACCAGAATGCTGCTCCAGCCCAACGAGCCGATGGATTCACCCAAAATCAGAAGCCAACCCAAGATGTGCTCACGTAAGCAGAAGTTGCTCGATCCTTTCCACCTGTTGTTGTCACAAACGAATGTGTTCCGGGCCACATGATTTCTCATGTAGCCCGGCCGACAGTTGTATTCCACCACTTCAAAGGTGGAAAAGGTCCTGTTGTGCAGGTAGCCCTCCTTCAGTTCTGCAAATGAGAACCGTGGCGGAGCACTGCAGGCACCTACCAACAGAAACACCATCAGGACAATGCTGGGGAAAACTGCAGGTTTGAGGGTGGCTTGCTCTGAAAGTCCAGTCCATAAAGCTCATTGAAGTGGGAAGCAAAGGGGAGAAGGGCAGGCTGCAGCCTGCGGTGGGGATGGGCATCACCCCATGTATCACTTTTCATTCCTCACACCTCATATCCAGCACTTTCTAAGGGCGGTGACACAACCTAGCCTTACAGTTTCCTTATCCTCAAGTAGCACACAAGTCAGCGCACCTTTTTTACCTACAACAATTTCACAGCCATTGTGCACAGAAAGCAAAAAGGCAAAGGAAGGTGGTTGTGATCAGATTCACAAGGCTCTTCAAATGCAAAGAGAAAAATAGGCTCAAGGTGTTGTGAAGCTCAGGAAGGAGTTTCCCCTTGGGGGGACCCCAGTTCAGCTCACTCCCTTCAGGTTTGCTTACCCTGGGTGCCCACCACCAGGGCAGCAGTGAGGAGCAGCACCAGGATAGCAGCACGGCCCCTTGGTCTCGCTGACCCCAGGGCTGGCACCATCCTCATCCTGACCACGTTGCAGACGTCACAGCATGCTTTTTCTATGCCAAATATCTGTAAAAATAGTGGGAGAGGGGAGAAAAGTGTTGAGTTTGCTCCTGGGGTGACCACGGCTGGTTGCAGACGCTAAGCTGTTCCCGTAGGCTTTCCTTCGCTGGTCTTCTCTTTGGATATTTGAGCTTGAGTTCGCATATTTGGCTGCACTAAGGATCAGAGAGCCCTGTCTGACTTGCAGCTCTCCAGGATCATCCCTTGTGAGCCCAAACCCTCCCAGGGTTACACACACGCCGAGTGCCCAACTTCCTCCTGGAAGCAATACAGCCCACCTTGGTGCTTTGCCTAGAGGCGACCGATGAGAAATTGGTCACCAAAAGAAAGGAAAGCTGAGCACCTCCTAATAAAGTTACTCCTCCCTTTTTCCACTCATCTGCCCTAAGTGAGCTCTTCTTGCTGCTGATTCATTGTTCTGGCTTTTCTTCACTCCTTATTACAGCTCTTGGTTCGATTCAATTTATTTTACTTTTCCCTTCGCCCATCAGAGCTGCAGGAACACCCCAAAATCCCACTCCTGGAGCTCAGCTCACCTTACCTGGGCTCTGCAGGGGATGGCACCAGACTGGGCTCTGCAGGCAGCGATGGGTGCATCCAATGGCACTGACACAGCCCTGCTGTGCTGAAGGAGGGGTTCTGATCCACCCACACACTCAGAAATGGCTGCACACATCCAACTGTATTCTCTGCAGGGACCAGACCCGTGCCAGTTCGTCTATCAATGATTAACTCCTCCTAGCAAGAAAGAAGATGTTTACCCAACCTACAAAACAAAGCGCTAGAAAATTGAATGCAACCCAAGCAGATGATGAAATTGTTTGCTTTGTGTGCAGAGCTGCCAGTTGAAATTGTCCGGGGGTGAAGGCATCCAGAGCTGGTCCCTGCACAATGCCCACGGCTGTCCTCAAGATGATGGCATCCCCATGGGCACTGCGGTTCTTACCTGAAAGCCTTATGGCCAGCAGTACCCATGGGGTTTCCTCACTCCACTCAGCAGCACTGCAGGCTCAGCCCCTCCACTGATGCTGCGCACAGTTTCCACTGTTTTCCAATAGCAAGAGCGTTGGCAGAGGCCACAACCATGCGCTCCTTTTGCACTTTGGGCATTTCTGTTTAAGCTTCAATTGCCATCACGAACTCAACGGTGCCCTTTTTACCCTGGGTTGTGTTTCTCGCAGCTGGTTCTGCCAGAGCAAAGACCTCTTTTGGGCAAAAGGGATAAACCCATCTCCCATCCTCAGACCCAGAGGGAAATATTACCCTCCCAAAGCCTGCCTGAGCCCCAGCCAAAATGCAATAGGGCAGATTTGGTTCTCTAAACCGCAGCAAGCTGGGCCTTGTTTAGTCACACCCAGCAGGCAGTGACCTCTGCTGACTATTTACAGGAAACCCAGTTAATCCCAAACCCAAACACAGGCTCTTCTGATTTACTCTTTCTAGAAGGCACAGGACAAGCCCACCTGTGTGTGCTGAAGGCACCAGGGCACAGCTGCACCCACAGGGCCATGCAGGGCCTCTCATCTGTCCCCAACCCACAGCTCAGAGCTGGGTAAGCAGGAAGAAAAGGGTATTCCTTCATCTCATCCGGGATGTCACTGCAAGATGGAAGTAGGATTGCAAGAGAATGAATGCTATTAACATCATCAGAAATAAAAGTACATGCACAGCTACCAGAGGTAGAGCTTCCCTCTAAACCATGTGCAAATCCACCAGATCTCTGCTCCTGGGGAAGAGCAGAAGGAAGAATTGGGGTTATCCAACATCTCCGTCTGCTCAGGGATCTCCAAAGTGATTCCACCCACTGCTCTTCTGGATGCTTTCTCTAGGAAAAGAGATGTGTCCTTACCATAACAGCCCCTCAAGAAATCTGAAAACATGAATTCCGGTTCCTCCAACACCATCATTTTTAACATGGATTACTTAGGGGAGGGGATGGCACCCACCTCTCCTGCTCCCAAGTGTCCTTCCCCATGCCCACCCTCACCCCCCAGTGCTTCCCATGCACTCCCTGAGCTCAGCATCCCCCGCTGTGTGCCGGTTTGGTGACAGAGTTACAGCAAACAGTCACAGAAAATGAGAGGAAACAAGACTTTATTTTTAAAACCTCTGCCTTGTAAATCAATGCTCACGGGATCATTGTGCGTAAGTGCAAAGAGAACACAACACAACTCTGCACACATTGCTTTTTTTTTTCTTTAAAACCTAGAAAAAAAGCCATTAGAAAGCAGTAACACAGCAGAACTCCATGAAACACAAAACATCACCCTCCCCACGCACAGCACAAGGATGCAGCTTGCAAGCAGCACGCAGAGATGCAGAGCAGCACCCTGAGACCAGCACAGAGCGCCTCTGACATCAAAAGCAGATGGAAATAGAAATCAGGGAGATATAGGAGTAAAACCTGGCGTTGGTGCAGTGCTCACGAAGCAGACAAGCCCACCACTGGACATTCAGCCCTTGGTGAGCTATTGGAGTGCTTTGAATGCAGCCCAACTCCGCGGCTGTGTATGACCAGCAGTGCAAGCCCCCGTTAATCCTAAATTCAGGTAAATTGTGCAACCCTTATTTATCCTGAGCTGTTTGCACGAGCAGTGCCAGGGCAGTCAGGTGGTTTCAAGGAAGCGCCTGGCACCCAACACAGGCAGAGGCTCACCTGGGACGTGCAGCACCCACGCTGTCACCTCCCATTCAACTGCATGGTCACCGTGAATTTGCCACTGCTTTGCCTTACGGACACATGCATTAAGTTAAGATGCAGGAGGAGAAGCCATGCTTTGGCTTAAAGCCCTGAGGGACAGCCTGCAGATGGCTCTGTCCCAGGGGCAGCATGCAGCTGCTGCAGCATCGCTTGGGCAGCACAGGAGCCCACAGCCACCCACCACTGCAGAGCAGACATTAAGCAGCAGTTAAAAACTGACAACTACCAACACTCATCAGCTACATTCAGGAATTCTGGCAGGAAAAAGTAGCTATGCCTCATTACAGCCATTAGCTGTACGCATACACCTAACTCCTTATCACCATGTACAGTTATCACAGCACATTGTGCGTGAATAGCTCACAGTAGGCATCTGCTGGTGGCTCTGGTGCTGCAGGGTTGCAGCCAGCCCATCCCAGCACGGTTGTGCGTTGGAGGATCACTGCTGTGCTATGCAGCCTATAGATCTCCTCCTTCAACTTCTTCTTTCGCCTTCCCTTTCCCCTCCCACCCCAGGCTTATTTCTAACACTCAGTTACAAGGACGACTGCTCAGTGGGAACAACCTAAAGAGCAAAGCCAAGAAAACTCAGTTTTTTACCCCAAGAATTTCATCCCTCTGGAGCATAACAGCTTAAGATCAACACAAAACTTATGCAGACTGTACATCCTAAAGGGTTTGGGGCACATCTGCTGTGCCCCCCTCATCTCAGCTTGAGAGAATTAAAGCTCTGGGAGTGTTCACAACACAAATCCCCAGGTAAGCTTCAGCCCGCTGGGCACAGGCAGAGTGCATGGGGCTCAGGTATCTGTGGGTGGGCATTGAGTTAACACACTTCACACACACAGCCTGGGTCCCAGAGTCCCAGATCCTGGAGTCGTTGGACGGAGCAGGTCTGTAACAGCCTCCTGCCCAACCCCAAATGCCCATTTCTTCACCTAATCTCGGGGCTGCAAACCTGATAGTATTGCCCTAATTTCAACGGGGACATCAGGAGTGAGAGAAAATGGAGTTTGGCACATAACTCGTAAGAGAAAAGTGAAAATTCGGGGTGTCATCACCCCACCTCTTGGCAGGGCACCCCAATAACAGGCAGCCAGCACTGAAGGAGTGCACCATCTGTGCCCTAAATACTAAAACAGCTCCAGCTCCACAAAAGGCAGCATTACATCAGCAGCATTCACAGCTTACTCATAGGTGAGTGCAGAAATGTGCTGTGGGTCTAAAAATTGGTACAAGAGACAACGAGTAATAAAAAACATCACACAGCACACACACACGTGGCCCCACTGCTGCTCCTCACCTCAGCCACAGCCCGGGCCCCTCACAACCTTCTGACAACAAAAACATCTCAAAATGGAAATAGGAATAGGAAATGTTCTGCAGAATTAGCATGACTCAGCTTTGGTCAATGAATCCGTGATTCTTTGATGCATCACTTGTGCGTGAGTGCAAAACACCCAAGCTTATTGCGAGAGGTTTTGGCTAAGGTAAAGGGAACAGGACAGTAAGCATGGAATGCAGGAAGAAAACAGTGCTGTGCAATGCAGAGTGATGAACTTTTGCTGCAAGAAAAAAGCATCCACAAAGCCCAGCAGAAAGGAGAACAGGGCGAGGCGTGCAGCAGCGGAAAGCCAAATGAGTGTGAGCCCAAATGCAGCCTGACTGCTCCCAGATGGCAATGGGCCCATCCATGTCCTTGTCCCCTGTGGTGGGTCATCTTGTAGGATTGGACAACCCTGTAAGTGCCTTCTGCCACAGCACATGCAAAACCCTCCCCAAAGCAAAGCAAGAGGCGCAGGTCCAGGGATTCAAAGCAACAGCCATGGAAGCCAAGCGATACCTGGAGTGCTTCTGCTTGTTAAATTGCACTGAGTAACTGTGCTTGAGCTCAGAGATGGCAAAGACCGAATAAAACCTGGGATCTGGGTCTGATGAGAACATCTTCCAAAGAAAAGTTGCTTCAGCAAGCACGGGAAGAGGGGCACAGAGGTGGCCCCAAGCAGCACATACAAAGCATGGGGACAGCTTGCTCACATGTCCTGCTGCTCACACACACACACGTTAAAAGCAGCTGAAAAATCTTCGCAGGAAGTTTTCTGCAGTGCCACGGCAGACACTGAGCGCTCACAAGGACAGGATGGCTGCAGGACGGCACCGCTCACTGTGCTCCCCGGTGGCACCGCATCCCATCGGGCTCCTGCTGTCCCATGCAGCCCTACACCTCTAGGCCAGCCAGCCTCTGCAGAGAGAAAGGCACAGGTTAGAACGTGGCTCAACCAATCAGTGCTAAACCAAAGGGCAGCATAGACAGATGCTTTGCAGCACAGAATCCAACCAGCTCCATGCAGTGGATCTACCTGGCTACATCTACCCAAGGATCTGCTTATGAACTTGTTCCCAAGCAGATAATTTCTTCCTGCTTCACCATTCAGCCTCCTACAGAGCTCTCCCAGCTGCCCCAAGCCTGGGCATGCAACCTTCACTGAGTACCATGCAGGAACGAGGCTGATTGCTACTCAGGGTCACTCTGTTCTATTCCTCTCCGCAGGAAATTACACTTCCAGAGAAACGTTAGAAAAGTTACAGTAATAAATTCACATATCAGCCACAATAAATACTTCTAGTTCTGATAAAACACCTTCCAGTGCCCCACCAAGGGCCACGGAAGACAGGAACGCACATCAGTACAAGTGAATGTTGCATTTACAAGCACGTGGACTGAAATCTGGCAGCCACGATGTCCTGCAGCAGCTGCTGCTCATTCCCTGTCCCAGAGCACAGACAGTGGTCCCAGAGACCTGAGCTGCAATGCACAGCAGTGCTTCAGACGCTGCAAAGGGGTGTGCAATCATTATGCACCATTTGTCTTGTTACCTTCTTACCCGACCACCACTGTTCTGCACTATAGCAGCAGGCACAGCTCTCAAGCCAATTTGCTGACAATTACCAGCAGGCACCAACATTTTGGTCCAACATCCAGGAAACACAGACCTTACATTCTTTCCATTTGTGATAAGAAAAATATAATATCTGAACAGCTTTCCCAGCAGTGACACTTAATAAGTAACCATCAGAGTTAACTCACAATAGCTGCTCACATGCTGTTTTCTCAAGCAAAACACCGCTATTAAGAGAGGGTTTGTAGAGGAATGAAGGAAGTTGGACCAAACTCTCTTCCTGGATGCCTCTGAGGAATTATTATTATTTTAAACAAAAGGGAAAGCAAACACTTGAAGCACGATGTTAGAAGGGTAATTTTTCATAGCTGGCACATGCACTCATTTTCTAAACACAGCCCCTTGCAGTTCGGAGAACAAAGGCAAAGCTGAGGGGCTGAGGCTTTGATTTTGTAGTGTTAGGAAATGATGCACTGCAAGCTCCCCCCCAGCCCAGTTTCTTTCTGCTTTTCCCCTCCTTTTCACCATTAAGAACCCTGAAACCTCGGGAGTAGGCAACTTTGGGTGGAACATCACAGTGTTTGCATTGCAGCTGCTGGACAGCTCCCAAGAAGGCCATGGTTGCATTCAACAGCACTCAACGCTGTGTGTGCTTCTGCAGCTTTGGCAGGACAGCCACACTGCTTTACCAATAAAACCTCTCTGCAGCACGTTGAGAACAAGAGATGTAAATTTAAGATCAGTCATGTGTCTTTTTATCCCAGGAAATGTGTATAAATTGAGGCTATACATGACGACAGGGAGTCTCATGGAAAAAATATCAACTGGAAGAGCTTCGCTTCAAGGACAAAGTACAAAATCTGACTTTTGGCCAAGTCAAAAGCTGCACATGCCAGTAGGAGTAACGAGATCTGGAGGAAACTCATCTGCCCCCAAAAGAGCAGAAGCAGTGCCCTCCATCAACTGGAGGTGAGGGACAACCTCCCCAACCAAACCTTCATCTTCCCTCCATCCATCAGGAAATGGAACCAGCAACCACTCCACTTGCTTTCTACTAAATCCAGCTCTCTGCACTTGAAGCCAAAGCACCAGCAGCAAGACGATGTGCCTGCAGGTCAAAGGCAGTCTCACGTCCCAGGGTCCAGCATTCTGCAGTGCAGATGCAATACCCAAAGCTTTCCAGAATGCTCCCAAAGATGAGTAAAAGCAGGCTGGATCTTGTGGTCATCCCAAACGCATGGGATGGAACACTGCACTGTGCAGGGAAGCACACCAAGAGCTATCCCATACAGTCAGGTCCCAGACATGAATCGCAACCAGCCCGTACAGGACAAAAACAACACTGCACAAGCTGGATGAGGTGAAGCATCTGCTAAGCCAAGCAAGGGGTCACACCAGGGTCTGTCACAGCCGCTGCTGCAGCGATGGCACAGCACAGAGAGCCCAAGGTCTCCTGGGTGACACTGGCTGCTGGCTCCTTAGAGAGGGCAAGAGACAAGAAAACACTCTCCCTTTGTAGTGGGTGAAAGCTAGCCCTGCCCTGCTCACG
>PPHD01014733.1:2533-16517 GCA_002909625.1 Bambusicola thoracicus | reverse complement strand
CTTTTCCCCTCAAAACAGATTTTGTCATGGATGAAATTTGTGAGTGGAATGGTTTTCTGCTTCCCCATAACAAGTTGTTGAAGGAAGAGCTAGGTTTTCAGCTTCAGGCTGTAATGACATTTCAGATAAACTTAATGGTGCAAACTGTAAGAGTTCTTTAATGTTCCTGGATCCTGGGGTTCTTTGCCTTTCAGAGAGTATAGGGTTTAATAGTGGTTAAGACATTGTAGAACTATTATGCTACTGGATTGAATAAAATACTGTAAAAACAGGCATTTCAGAGTACAGTAATTGATGTTAAACTGTGGAGATGGATATGTTATTTAGATCACATGTTTTTGTAGAAGAATATTGGAAATTGGATTATTTGGAATAAAATTCACTATAATTTGATTGTCTTCATTGTTTTCACAATTGATCACTGTAAAGTTTGTTTTTTTTTATTGCCCAAAGATAATAATACTTATTTTGTCATTTGCTATTGTGTGTGTTATTTTCAGCTAAAGGAACTCTTAGTGAAGACACCATCCGAGTGTTCCTCCAGCAGATCGCAGCTGCTATGCGGATTCTGCACAGTAAAGGAATCATTCATAGGGACCTTAAACCACAGAATATTTTATTGTCTTATGCCAGCCGTAGGAAGTCAAGTGTCAGTGGCATACGCATCAAAATAGGTAAGTACGCTTTACTCTGGTATGAAGTTAAGTCATCACTATTGGGTTTTTTCCCTACTCGGAGAGCCTCTTTGTAGTTAAAACATAGAGGCTGTATTGGCTGTGTTATATGTTAAATTGATGTAAATCAGGACAGTGAGCCCAGAAATGATCAGCTTTATGCTGTGATGTAGATTTCCAGTGTAAAAAATCTTGAGTCATAAAGTCCTTTTGGATCAGCAGAAAAAGGCTGCCGCTAAAAGCTGATGTTTCTAGTACTAACTGTGTTAACTAGGTGCAGTTATAAACTTTGAAATGCTGAGTAGCCTTTATCCCATCTCAAAACTGCATGCAAGACTTCAATCCCAATTCTACCTGGGCTCTCTTGTAGACCTTCCTAAGAGTTTTTGAAAAGTTTCAGACATCTAGGTTATAGCTTATTTTGTGACAGAAGGAGGTTCAGCTTTGTAACTGAGGAGAGCTGTTAGTTGTTAAAGATGCTGCCAAGCTCTAATTTATGAGGAACTTTGGGAGTTTCAGTCTCTCGTTGCTCTCTCTGCTATGTGTCCATATAAAAAGACTTTGGTTTTGGCATGTTTCTTTTTGTGCTTTTTCTTAACCAAAATCTGAGGTCTGTTTCAACTCAGTCCATCTTCTGAACATCACAGAAGAGACAAAACTTATTTTACTGCTCTTACTTGATAATTTCAGATACTGTTCCCTATGTGGAAAATTCAGGCATCTGAAGCTTTATTTCTAGAACTTCTGCCTGCTGTGATTTCACTGAAGCAGATAGTATGCTCATCACTCTTAATGAACCATTTGTCTTTAGAAACTGACTTTAATCCTTTCTTACTGATGCCAGACAGCATGTTCTGCAGCTGGGGAGATGACTGAGCAGCAATTTGTACAAATGATGTCACCGCTGCTTTCTTGTCTTGCTATTTGGAAGATGGTACATTATTCTTTCCGTGTTTAACATAGATTTTGCTGTTTCATGAAGATGGTTTGTACCTGTTTTAGATCTCTAACTGGGAATTGTAGCAGATTTCAATAAAAGATGATCTCTAGATTATAAAAATTTGAAGTCTTTCTTTTTGTTGACAAATATGTTTCTTTCCATAGCTGACTTTGGTTTTGCTCGTTATCTGCATAGCAACATGATGGCTGCAACTCTGTGTGGTTCCCCAATGTACATGGTGAGTGACTGCATTTCTCTATTTGAAGCTTAAACATTCTACTGCCAGAACAAAGTAGTTGACTGCTGGCAGATTGGCAAGTGCCTGAGGTTACTTTGGAATCATTAAGGACAGTATGTAGCTTTCTTTTCCGTACTTTTACTAGTTCCTTTTTTTTTTTCTTGTGGTTTAGAGATCATGATTGTTAAAATGAAAAGGAATGAGAGAGACACTGAGTGTTTGTAGTGCTGTTTCCTTTTATCTTAATGTGTTCTCTATGCTTCCCCTCTCCCCCCCATTTCCTTTATAAAACAATTTGGAGTTACTTGCCATTATTTTTTGCTAAGTGGTGGTATTTATTTCAGCAGTAAGATGTCTGTCTTTGCACTGCCACTCTTATGTTGTGTGGTCACGGGAAAATCATTTTGTTTTCCCTTGTCTTGTTTTTTATGTGTGAAATGGTGATGATGGTATTCCTTGTGAAATCCTTGCTTATTTATCTACAAGAAGGACTGCATCAACCAAGTAAATACTGCTTACTTTGTGTTCCCATACATGCAGATCATTAGCTTCTTTCTTTAGAACATCAGCATTTCTAGTTTTATATGTTTCTGATACATAACTTTCATTTTAGATAGTGTAATATAATTACCTTTCAAGTAATGATGCAGACTAAAATCCTTTCATTTCCCATTAAATATTTTAAATTAAAATATTTTTACAAAAAGCTGATCTCTTAATACTACTCTGACAAAAGTATTGTGTAATTCATATTGTTGTGGCTTTGTCTTTTGCTTTGCCTTCTGAGATCTTCCTGTACTTTCCAGGCCCCTGAAGTGATTATGTCTCAACACTATGATGCTAAAGCAGATCTGTGGAGCATAGGAACTGTGATTTATCAATGTCTTGTTGGAAAACCACCTTTTCAGGTAACACTTTTATTTCTGTTTCCCTCTTTCTATTACTCTTTACAGTCTCATGGGAATTCCTAGAGCTTTTCCTTCCAGGCATGAAAACAGAGGTAAATAGAGATGTTTGAATGATGATGCTTGAAAGACCGGATAGCTCGAGGATACCAAGGGAGAAATTGCTTGTACTTGTTTTTTGACAGCACTGTGTTCAATGCAGGGCAAATGTAGAAAGATACTCAGTACTGAAATCAGTGCTGTGCTTAGTGTATGTGTGCGTAGGTACAGAAGCTACTTTCTCAGACTGAGCTTATTAATTAATATACATTTTTATTTGACAGGCCAATAGTCCTCAAGATTTGAGAATGTTTTATGAAAAGAACAGGAATTTGATTCCTAGGTATGTCACCATGATCTTCCCTGTCACTTATGTTTGTTGATTGAACACTTTTTCCTCTTTGGGAATGCCTGGGATGCATACAAATATTTTGTGTTGCTGTCTTGATAAGGAAGCAGTATGATAGCAGTGACTCACATTGTGTCTTACTACATTGCTGAGTACATTTCAGTTGCTGAGTTGAGTGTCCTTTGCTAAGGCTATGGAGCATGTGTAGTGAAAATTCAGGGACATGGCAGAATGCTGACTTCCTGAAATTTTTAATGCTTTATATATTATTTAATGCATGTGTAAATTCCTTTTGTACACAGTATACCTCGAGAAACATCAGCTTACCTGGCTGACCTGCTGTTGGGTTTGCTTCAGAGAAACCAAAAAGATAGAATGGACTTTGGTACGTAACTGTTCCTTTTGCCCTCTTGGCTTGACGTGTTGTATACATGTGACCAAAGTAATTGTCCTCACCTTTTGTCTACAGGCTGTTCATGAAAAAGGAAGTGTATTTTTATTCTATGTTACCATAAAGGAGGCACTGTAATAAAAGAAACAAACAAACAAAAAACCTCAACAACAACAAATAAACATCATTAGTTAATGGCTGACAGTATTAAGTGAAGCATATAAAATATTACTTTGTTGTTGAGAAGTGAAATACAGTTGTGGCCTCCCTTCCGTTTACTGATGCATCTTAAATTTTATGTCATTTTTGCTACATTTATTGTTTTATCCAAAATCAGACAGATATTATATGTTAGGTTGTTCATGGTAATTGTTTAAATTAATTTGTTGCACAATTTTTTATTGCAGTTTTATCCCAAATCCCAGAAAATGTTAAACATTTAGCTAAATGAAATTAACTTTATATAAAACAATGTGTTTTATATGGAGATTTGTTGTAGCAACAAGGTAGATGATCCATCACATTTAATCTGTGGGATGGTAAGAGAGAGCCTAAACTACAGATCTCTTCAGGCTCTTTGTAGATGAGGCAGAGTTCTCTCCTTCCCTTTACTATTAGATCTTGTGATGCTGAGATCTTTGGGTGAATTATAACCCTGAGACATGCTCAGTTTCATTTCTGCTCACAGAGGTTCATGTTGCTGTTCAGTTATGCATGCAAGCTTAGTTTTGTTGCAGTACTGAAATGCACAAAGTGGCTCGTTCACTTGTGGTCCTTGTGTAGTTGTGAAAAGACTATTCAATAGGCTGTGGAGAGAGGAGGATTCAAAAGGTATCTGGGATGTTTACTTCAAGCTCAAGTCCTTTCTGATTGCATTGTTTTAAACTTTCCATTTGCTGATACATTTTGCTCTAAAAGTGTCAAACTTCTAAAAGCAATTTGAAATTAAAAGCACTGATTCTGGAGTAATTAAGATGGTGCTGCTTTGATAATCAGGCATGTATTTTTGTGTAGGTGTAACTTAAGCAACATAATATAAATGTTGTATGTAAGAACTTTCTTAGAAATTACATATAGAAAAAACCTCAGAATATATGCTCAAAATGTCCCAGATGACTCTGACAGTATTCAGATGTCAACTTCTAAATTTGGATAAATAGAAGAATTAATATGTCACAAACATGGATTTTGAGTAATGGATTCCACCTGTGCTCTTGGTTTGCTGATCTCCACAGTTTCTTCAAACCTGGGAAATTCGCATGATGGTAGTATGAGAATGCATTTGTGCTAAGAAAGAAAAACAGAAAGCAGAATGGTAGTGAGGAAAGTCATGTTTCCCTTGGCTGAGTCGCTTGAAGGGCCTCAAAGGGGCTGCTCTGGAATGTGCTTAGCAAGGGGAGTGAAAGAGAGAGTGTATAACTGAGCCCAGTTGCCTGTTGTTCAAGTAAAAAATAGCATTGGAAATCTTGCTTATCTTTTAGTAATATCAACCAGAACAGCTGGTGTTGTAGAAAAGCTCAGAACACCTGATCCTCATGTTAATCATTATATTGTTCTGGTGTTATTGCTAGCCTCTCTCCCCTATCAGTTTGTGGAAGAAAGTGTTGTTGAAGGAAGGAGAGTGTAGACCAAAGGGTTTTTTTTGAAGTGTTGGCTTGTTTTTCTTTCTTTCTTTCTCTCTCTTGTTATATGCTTAGGTCTAATGAACAGTATTGTTTTTTCCTCAGCTGTTAGAACATTAAAGCTCACAAAGTTCAGCAGTTAGTTTCCACTCACCATCAATTCTCTCTCACTAAAGGTCTCATGTTTTAGAAGTTTCCATGTGAACTGTTGGCCAGCTGGTTATGCTAACTCATCCATCACAGAGTAGCCATTTAGAACAAAAGCAAACATTTCTATTGTTCAAACAATAACAAGTTAGCTAATGAAATTGTTCAAGAAAATGGTGTTTACCTCTGCTTTAAACTGAGCCAGCTGCACAGGTTTCTATTCTTCCATAGGGAATTTGAAGGAGAATGGCTGTTGCTCTGTTGTGATCTTCAGCCATTGAAGAAGTAAGATTAAATAAGTTCAAAAAATAAGCATCAGTTTGTGGGAAAGGCAGAAGTGCAAATACTTGCAATGTTTGATGTAAAAGATGCTCATCATTTTGAAAGGCAAATCAAAACCAAATTAGTACCATGTTATACGTAGCAAACATAATTTGTTATGAGTATTGGAATGCCTCCTGTGTACATGATCCTTGAGTTCAGTTACAAAATGTCCTTTAGTGATTGTATCTGATTTGTCTTGCTGGCTGTTATTAGAAGTTATTAAATTGATTTCATTTCCTTTCCAAATGCTGTAGCAACATATAACATGGAAGGCTTTAATCTGTTGCAAGCTTTTCATCCTCTGGCTATGAAATATTGATTTTGGGAAGGCAACCATTTACCACTGTCCGCATTGTAGTCTAAAAATTGTGTCATTTGTACATTAATTCTCAATGGTGGTTATTTCTTGTTCTACAGAAGCATTTTTCAACCACCCTTTCCTGGATCAGATTTCAACAGTCAAAAAATGTAAGTAGTTTTGGCTTTTCACTTATTTTTGTAAATGAATGTTTAGACCTGGAGGGGAATTAAAATCTGCCATGTTCCTGAGATGCTTTCTTAAGTTTGATTTTACATTCTACTGTGAGCCTTAGCATTGAATCTTTTTTAGTACTGTGCTACGCTGACACATGACACTTACTAATTCCTTTCACATTTCAGCTTAACTTAAAAACTCATGTGTGTTTAAGGATATGTGGTGTTTATAAATTCATATAGGTGTTTATGGATGAAAAGTAGCGAGGAAACGAGTTTGTTTGCAGTTCAGGCTTTCAGAATGCTAAACCTATGTTTTTGTTTGGGTTTTCCTCTTTTAGCATGTCCCGTACCGGTACCCACGTATGCAGGCTCAGTCTCTGGCAGTTCCTGTGGCAGCTCACCTTCCTGCCGTTTTGCTTCTCCTCCAGTAAGTTCCCTCTTTTATAAAACAATCTCTAGAAAATATTTTCTGTAATGTTTGGCCAAGAGTTAGCTCTGTAAATTCTTGCACACAGAATAGCTCTCAAGTAAACCACTGCCTTTTTCTAGGAAGACTGTTAATGTTTTGGTTCTGTCTTGTTTCGTGTGCTGTACTTTGTGGGTGGTTTTTTGTTGTTGTTCTCAAGACTTAAAAAATGATCCAAAATGTAAACGGCTTCATTCTTAAAAGAGCAATTTTACCTTATGAATCAATAGATTTGTAGCGTAGGTTTCTTACTCCTCCCTCCCTGCTTCAGTCTCTTCCAGACATGCAGCATATTCAAGAAGAAAACTTGTCTTCCCCTCCATTGGGTCCTCCAAACTATCTTCAAGTGTCTAAGGACTCCGCAAGTACGAGTAGCAAGAATTCTTCCTGTGACACAGATGACTTTGTTCTTGTCCCACACAACATCTCTTCAGACCACTCATGTAAGAACCTTCCCTATGTTTACATTTTAAAACGTTTTTCACTGATAACATATCTTTGTCTTGCTATTTTGTTTGTCTCTTTTTTTTTTCTAAATATGTCTCAGTTCATATCGGATCTAATTTATTCAGTTTTGTTTACTTTTTGAAGGAAGACAATTTGGTATTTGTCCATGTCCACCTGGGACATTTTTATCTACAACTGAGTGACCAGATATGCTGAAGTTTTAAGTCATGCCCATTTTAAGTCATGGGCAATGTTGGACTTTGGCAGTAGAACATTTGTCGTAGGTCACATTTGAGGTATTTTCTTACGCAAAACAACTTGTGGAGAACTTGTGTGTGTTTACACAAGTTTGTCAGAGGTGTTTATTGTTATATCAGTAATATTGGAGAAGTTTTTTTTTAGGATTCTGCCTCATGATGTGGGTTTTCAGTGTGTTCTTCTTTTTGCTGTAGATGATATGCCATTGGGAGCAGCTGGCAGGCGGGCTTCGAGCGAGTTCTTGATGTGTGGAGGGTAGGTGTGCTGAGCTTTATCCAAAAAAAGTCTCATGTTCTAAAATGGGTAGTGTAGCTGTAGAAGATGTTGCTGGGGTTTTTTTGGCATTTGATGGGTTTACATAGCTGTGAGTGTACTTTCTTAAAGATTAATACACTGAGTTGAATTTAATATGAAAATGTAGACAGCTTAAATCCAGAAAGCTTTGCTGCAAAGCAGGTAGTTTCTCTGATGTGAAGAACGGCCTACTGACAGCGTTTCTTGTTTTCACAGGCAGTCACCATTAACTATTTCTGGAAGCTCAGGAACTGTACAGAAACCATCCTCAACCTCTTCTCGAAGTACTGCTTCTGGTACAACTACCAGGTGTGTGATGAAGGCTTAGTATTTCCTTTTTTTAAAAAAGGATTCTTTATTATTGTATGTTTGATTCGTTTGTTCTTATTGTGGATTACTACGGGAAACTGAATTGAAATGGCTATGTTAATGCAGTGTAGCAGCTGATGGCTGCGAAGCGGACTTCTGGTTCAGACACACCCCAAAAAGATTTCCTTGAGGAAAGTGAGCATTACTCTGTCTGATTAGTGTTTGAACTGTCGAAAGGCAGAAACTTCAGAGACAGAGTTTGTCCTTTTTGTGTGATGAAGCACGACATGTTCCTCGTTTAGTGAGTCAAGATGTTAAATGTACTTTACTTTTCAAGAAGTAGTTATGAGAAAAGGGGAATTTAGAGCCCATTTTGCAATGGGTTTGTGTCTTGTGCATAGATTGTCTTGCGTCTACTAGTTGCTTGCAAAGGTATGGCTTCTGTGAAAGCAGTTACTGTGAATTTCACATTTGTGGCTTGCAAGATACCAAGAAGCTACATCAAACATGTACTGCAGCTTTTTAATCAGCAGGCCTATTAACAAGGGCCCTTTCTGCCTCATTCCAGACCAAGTTTGTAATAGTTTGAAATGAATTTCCTCAGTAATGCCTGATACCTTTCATGTATTATATTGGAAGCTTGATTCCGATGTTTAGCTATTTATGTACAGAGGGGATAGATTTGTCATTTGACCAAGTAGTAAATTTCATGTTTTCAATACGAAACAGGGTGAATGACTAAATGGGGAATAAAGCTACTATGGGAGGTGTATTTTTGGCTTACGCTACTACTACAGGGCTGCAAGTCAGCATTATTTGTTTAGAAATGCTTGTCACAAGAAAAGTTTGCTACTTTGTGCTGATCTTCTTGCAGTTTGTGAAAAAACTGCTGACGTGGGCTGTCAATGAAGCTGTGGTCTGACACCGTGTGCTTAAGGGCAAATAATCTGAATTGTTTGGTTGTGAAGATCCATTTGCTCCAGATTGACCATTTACCAAAAAAATGCATTGTAATTTCTTATTTTAAGTTGTTACTCATCACAGTTTCTAGAATTACAGAATTTACAGAATTACAGGTTTTATGAAAATATGCAAGTTATATTTTCTGTATGCTACTAAGTTAAGAGCTAAATGGTTTGTGGTTAGAGACAGGTGCATACTGGTCACATTTTCAGTGGTTGTGCTACAACAGTTTGATTCATTTACTGGTTGGATAAATACAGTGACTAACTGACTGCTTGGGACATCATCTCAAGGCAGCAGTGTGTGCATCTAATACCTACCAGATGCTTTGGTTTTTGGTTATTTTTTGCTGTGAAACGTTCTTTCATAGGGTGTCATTTTTTTCAGCATGTTGTCATTCTGTGAAACAGTGAATTTTTCTGACTAGCTGATCAAACTATATGAATTGTACCCATAATTAAGCTGCTTTGTGGCAAGCAGAGGAAGCTGTGATGCTTCTCAGGCTCCAGGCAGAATAAGTGGAGGCAGTTCATTCCTCTGTGGTTAATCCCTACTTTTATTCTCTGAGCTGAGAAACATAGTGAGTATGGATTTAGTGATACTTGTGAGGCTGTGGAAGTGTTGGTACAGATCTATTCAGATCTGTTCAGGCTGACTTTCAGATCACTCTGTACGTAGAACTGGGTGGCAATAAAAGGACAAATTGTTTTCTTTTGCTAAGGGGGAACTGTGTGCATTAGGAAGTTGTATTTCATTCTCAGAAGTTGCAAAGGGAGTATGACAGTCATAAATCCACATTTCTGTTCAGCTGTATCCACACAGTGGTGTAACTGCTTGTTCTCTGGAGCTCGTGGTAGAACTTTTTTCACGTCCCCTCTGAGAATCTCTAATCTTTGCCTTTCTATTCTCTGAAGTGTTGATCAATAAAGGGCCAGATACTGAGCTGATTATCTTCCAAAAAGTCCTTGAGTTTGAAATTCTTTTTGTCAAGTTCTTTTAAAAGTGTTGGTAACTGTTTACACTGTGGTGATTTCATTCCCTTATCTGGCAGTACACTGAGGTGAGCCGGGTCACTGACACTTAGTTGAACTTGGGTAATACTAATCTGCAGTTTGTGTCTGTGGATTAATGTTCAGGTGTGTGGTTTTGGTCGTTTTGTCAGGGGTTGGTTACATAACATGTTTTCCTTTTGCAAGTTCACTCTGTCTCATGGGATATCTCTGTGCTTTAGTGGCTTTTGTACACATTCCAGCCCTACTGCTGAACTTCCTGTTCTTAGTGCAGTGGGTTTTCCTAGAACGCTATTTTGAAGCGTGGTAAACAGAGCAGGCAGATTGGCAGGAAGGCGAAGGGATTTGTAGATTGCTGTGATGCATAACGAAGTGTACAGCACTTACAGCCTGTGTAAGAAAGGCAGTTAGTAACAAACAGTTCTCAGCTGCCTTCTGCGAAGTGCCGGCGCTGGACTAGGACGGGCTAAGATCATGCTGCATGCAGGGAGCATGGAATCAGATTTTCCATGTCCTGGATTTTATTGCAATTTTGAGAATGGTGCAATTTAGTGAAAGACCTGCCTACCTCTCTTCAACTCCTCTCTTTGCACCTTCCGACTTCAGGCATTGTCAGCCTTCTGTATCCCCTCGCAGCGAAACAGCACCTATCCCAGTTCCTACTCAGCTACGGAATTACCAGCGTATAGAACAGAACCTCTCCTCTACTGCCAGCCCCGTGTCAAACCCCCACGGATCACCAAGGTGAGTTTTCAGACTCCTTTTTCTTGGTTCTAGTTAGTGTTTGTACCGTAGCAGATGTCTGTGCTTTCTTATGTCATTTTTTTTCTTTTCCAACACAGCACTATAATAGAGAGGCATTTTAATGAGAAATAATAGTCCTTCACAATCTCAAGATTGTTGAATGGGCAGTTGACATTTTTTCAGTCAAACAAAATGAACTTGTTCCTTTGCTCAAATGCAGTGCAAGAAGATAAAAAGATGAAGTTTTGCTCTTTTCGATTTCTCTTTGTATAATATGCAGTGTTACATCATAAACTAGAAAGTCGGTAATAGGTTCTGTTTTCACACATGCAGTGATGAGTTGAATGCCTTGTTTTGTCAAATATCAAGGAAACAATTTTTTTTGCATGCTAATTAACCAGCTTGTCTTAGTACAAAGCTCCAGTGTGCTGGACTTGTTCTATGCCTCACGATCAACAGGATTGGGATGGTAAATGTCAAAGACTCAGGAACAGACTGCTGAGAACTCTGCAGTCCTTTACAGAAACACAATTCCTTCCTTTTATTTTTATTTTCAAGATCTGATTTGCAGTTATTTCTACACTTCAAAAAGTGTGTTTCTCTAAAACAGTTGTTGTCAGTGGCTGAACTTTATACCAGGTCTAATACTTAAAACGTTGTAATTTTTATTGTAAATTCCTTCCTTTTCCTACCATAAAAATGAGCATTTTCATCAATGTGTTTCACGCAGTAGTAAAATTCAGAATTTCATGTCTGAATAGCAGCAATCCATGTACTAAGAGAGAACCGTATGAAATTTCTCCAATTAACAGACAGACTGCTATGACTTTCTTTAAAAAAAAAAAAAAAAAAGGCAGAAAAACCTCAGTAAGAACAAAGGGAATTGTGTCTTGTTTTCAGAATGGGAGGCTTAATGCATTAGCTTAATAAGCCTCAACTTCATCGCTTTCTGTTTAAATATCTTATCTCATGAAACCACAGTTGCTGTAGTGTGTGAAACAACTATTTTTTTTTCTTTTTTTTTTTCAGAGCTGGGGTTGTGAGGCGCTCAAATACTAGCCCAATGGGCTTCATGAAGATGGGCTCCTGCTCTCCAATACCAGCTGACACTGCACAGGGTGTTGGGCGCAGGTTATCTACAGGATCTTCAAGACCGTATTCTCCTTCGCCACTGGGTAAGGTCTAGTTCTAATTCTTACTCATTCTGAGTAATTAGTGAGGATTTAGCTGGAGCAGTAATTCAGAAAACAAATTCCCATTTAAAACTCAAACTGAAATTTGCCCAAATAGATCACAGAATCATGTCGGGAATCATGTCAGGAAGACCGACCTTCAAGACAGTAGAATCCAACCATCAGCCTCACCTACCAGATCTCATCACTAAACCACGTCCCTTAGGACCACATTCACATGTCTCTTAAAACATCTCCATGACTGGGGCTCCACCACTTTGCTGTACATTCCCATATTTGATCACCCTCTCCTTGAAGAAATATGTAGGTGAACTATAAAGCATAAATTCACATTTTGATTTTATTTACTTAGTCGGAACTATACCTGAGCAGCTTGGACACTGTTGTTGTGGACAGCTTCAAGGACATGAGTCCAGGAGCAGAAACTTCTCAGGTGAGAGACTTTGGACAATAATACAACCAGTACAGTTTTGATTAAACCTTTCACAGAGTTTTAGGAAGGAGGAGGGGCAGCATTACATTAGTGTGGGTTAATAGGAGGCACTTGGTAAGCTCTGTGCTGAGTTTCTGCAGAAACTTAGCCTGGATTTGGCTGTATCAAGACTTCTTTCTCCATATTTAATTGCCTACACGATCAGAGAATGGCAGAAGTTTTGTTGTTTTGTTTTTGTTTTTTTTTACCCAAGTTGAAAAGCCACTCTACTAGCACATGTCTTTATCAAGGGATGAAATGGGATAGATGAGACTATAATGAATGGTCATAACACATTTCTCAGAATCTGATTTTGATAGACCAGCATTCTCATGCCAACACTCAGAAAAGGGAAGAACTACCCGTGTACAGTGTATGGCATGTTCTCATCACTCCCTTAGGAAATTGCCAGGAATCTGATGTTCGTATTGCTAAGCTTTCAGTAAGCTTTGTCAGTTGTACGTTGTTACGGTGCACCAGGAGGTGGCGGCAGGGGTGGGAGGGTACTTTTACTGTACACGCAACTTAGATGCAAGCTCTTCTTTGTCCAGCATACTAGCTATGCTCTTAATTTTGACCTTTTAAGAAATAGTGTTTAAAATACAACGCATGTTATTTTTCCTGCTTTAATGCTCCCCAGAATTCTCTGGAGCTAATAAGCTTCATTTCTTGAAGTTTATCTTTCAAATATCTGGACATTAAATAAGTTTATGATATGTCTTAAAAATGTCCTTCATAATTGTTATGCCACTGGCAATCTCAACAAAAGACAAGGAATGAGCAAAGCCTCAGATTTGAAGTATTGTCTCTTGTATTTTAAAAGAAAAATAAAAAAGCTTGGGGAAAATGAAGAGAAAACAAAGCAGTGTGTACTCTTTTGTTCCATCTTTTTGGGATAGCACTGTTTTGTGGCTCTAAGAGTATTTAATGTTTCATTTCTTTGTCTGTTTCCTGCAATCTATTCCTATTTGATTTTATTGTTTCTTAATTTCCAGTGACTGCAGTGTTATTTCTGTTTATAAAATACTACAAATTGCAGCATGTCTGCTTTTCAGCATTTAAATGGGTAAATTGTTTTTGCTTCAGGGTGAAGTGAGATCATCTGTACAGAGATTTTCTAGGGATTGGAGATGTCTGTCTTAATACAGCTTCTGAATTAATTGAGTTACCCGTTGCTGCCAGTGGAAGCATAGGAGAGAGTCTGAATTCAGAAGCCTACCCAGTGGTGGGAGTGACACAAGAACAGCAACCAGGGAAATTTAAGGCTGCTTTTTGAAATAACAGCTGAGGAGTTTAGTGCTGTGGGACAGACTAGGAGATTGATTTCAATGGAGTTGAAATCTCCTGAGTATAGAATTTAGGGAATTCGATGAAGAGTAGACTGGAATACTCTGCTGGAGCTTCAGGCAGAAAGTCTATGCTAAAGCATATTGTTTAAATGGAGTGGAATGGAATAAAAATGAAATGGCTTATATTCAAAGTCTAACTATCAAGAGCATAAGCCTGAGAAGGTTGCAAAATGTGGCTTAACAGCTGGGCACTTTACTGAGCGAACTGCAAGAAGTTTGAGATTGGCTCCGCTTCACAAATATATGCTTGAAGAGCAATATTGGAAGATTGCCTTGGCCAGCTCTTGGGAATTTTGCATACTAAGTCATGGTACAGCCTAGGAATGAATAGTTAGAATAGTTTAAGCTTTGCCTTTTTTTTTTTTTTTTTTTT
>PPHD01014732.1:0-16519 GCA_002909625.1 Bambusicola thoracicus | reverse complement strand
TGTCACACAGAGCAGAGCTCAGCGCTGCCTCTCCGCTCCCTGTGAGGAGCTGCAGCCTCCATGAGGCCTCCCTTCAGCTCCTCTGCTCTGGGCTGAGCAAACCCAGGGACCTCAGCCGCTCCTCATGTGTCTTCCTCTCCAGACCCTTCCCCATCTTCATATCCCTCCTTTGGACGCTAATAGCTTTATGTCCCCCTGATGTTGTGGCACCCACACTGCACCCAGTGCAGGAGGTGAGGCCGCACAGCACAGGTCAGAGCAGGACAAGCCCTCCCCTCGCCCTCTGGCGGTGCTGGGCCTGGTGCACCCCAGGGTGTGGTTGGTGCTTTGGGCTGCCCAGGCACACTTCTGGCTCTTGCTCAACTTGCCATCAGCCAGAACCCCCTCTTCTGTTTCACTGCTGGCAATATATAGGCAAAAGGCCTCTCCTGCTGTTTTCCTGGGGTGATGTGTAAAATCCTCATGCTTTCAGAGAGTAAAGCTGGTATTGTCATCAAAAGAGCAGCTTATCTCCACGGCTGGAGAAACAAACATACTTCATTCCTCCTTGATGTTACCTCATCAGGAGCAATATACAATCCTTGTGTGCAAAGAAAGTAAAATGACTGTAAATTCAGCCGTAGCTCACTTCTTCCTCAGAAGGAGGAAAAGCTTAATGTTGTTCATCTGAACGGCACCAATCATGGGTTTAAACAGTAATAAGACAAATTAAACTCCATTAGAATGAAGAAAGGTCTGACGGTTGCAGGCCATTCAATATTTCAAATGGTGCTACTTTTTCACTTTATTTTTAGTGTTCCTTTCACGTATGGATGTGGACTTCGTTTGCTTGTCTCCATGTAGTCATTGCTATACGTTCTTACATAACATGGTCTCATTAGTGTACAGGCTGATCTGCCTGCAGTGGATGAGCAACTATTTTTTGTCAAGTTTTAACTTTATTTAATTCTTTGTCAAGCACATACTGTGTGACCAAGCGCTCTTAGGGACAGATTTATTAATTTCATCATGAATTTCCTCCTCATTCTACTGTTTGAATGTTTACTAAGTATATTGTCATGGTGTGACTGTGAGAAGAGGAGGTGATACTTCTCAGTTTTACAAAACTAGGACACACAGAAATGAAAATTAGAAATGCTCACTAAGTTTGCCCTCAGGTTGAGTACCATAGGGTGCTTTTTAAGAGTACTTGCTAAGAAGTACAGTCTTTTTGACTTCACAGTTGTGAATTATCAGTGTTTGTCAAAATCAGAATCCGAGGTGTCTCATTCATCTCTCAGAAAATACAGGACACAAACTCACTGAGTTCATGGGAAAAACACAAACATGTAGGCACTTGCCTGTTACCTTTGTCTGTTCCCTGTGTTAAAGGGAGGTTGCTAAATGCTTTCTAATGTCATTTTCAGATGTCTTACTAACGAGGCCTTTTTTTCCCTCTTCATTCTCCTGGTTTATTTACTGCAGTCCTTCACCTTCAAGAAGATGTATGGGAAGGGTTCATTCCAGCAATAGCAAGGCTACTGAATTGACTCTTGTTATTTCATGAATAATGCATGGGTTTGTGTTTAAAAAAATTTTGACTGTGCTATGCTGCATGGTCTTAAAGGAAGACTTTAAGTAGTTCCTGTCTTTTCAGGGCTGGAATGCAACCTTAATACTCTCTCAGTGTATTTTACTTTTATGCTCTGTGTTGGTGCTTTTTTTAAACTTGAGTCTTGCGCTCAATTACAGCTCTTTTAGAGGACTGTTTTGTTGAGGTCACTGCCTGTTCTGTCTTCTGCCATTTAGTGTTTTCTTTTCTTCCCTGTAAGTTCTGCCATTTTCTTTTCCAGATGGCCATTATTTAGTGCTGTGCCTGCCCATTTGCACTTGCTGCCCTAGTAGTTCAAGATCTGCACCTCATTTCAGTCAATCCTAACTAATACTGCTAGACTTCCTCTTTTTTTCCTCCTTGTCTCATGTGTAATGTATTTTCTTCTTCTAACATACTTATGCAAGTTTAACTGATCATTATATCCCCATTGGATTCCCAGATGCCTTTCAGATCTGGTATCTCTTTCATGTCTCACCATCAGTTTCTGGTTGAGTTTTTGTAGCTTTGAGATGAAGAAACTGATGGTCCCTCTGCTGTCGTCTTACTTGTGATACGTGGTTCTTTTTCCACATTTAAGGCAGCTTGCTTTCTTTCCCACACGTATTAGGAGTCAGCAGGTGGTATGTAAAATTAGCAACAATAACAACAACAAAAGCAGGAGTCCTCAGGCATTGTATGTTAGAACCTCCAGTGTCTCAGAAGAATATAAAGATTGCTGGATTAATTGGATCGCAGTTTTGCAATTTTACTTTGAATCATGTTCAGTGCAAATAGATCCTTCAGAGAACTTGGATTCAACGTTGAGTTATCTGTGAAATGGGTAACAGTCTCCTGGGCTCTGAAATCAGCCAAGTTTTGAGCATTCCTTTTCCAGTGGGGCAGATCTAAAAACAAAAAGAACAACAACAACAACGACAACGAAACAACAGCCAAACTCCACGTACCTTAACCAAGAATGAAAGCGATGCATTCATTTTCTCAACCAAACTGTTCAAAGAAAGTCTTTTGTTTGGAGTTTGAGTTTTAACATTTTTTTGTCATGGAAACATGCTTCAGTTTTACTTAGACGCTCTGCCACATATTTTAATACTAGGTACATGGCAGTTTGTTAAAAAATGTGCTTGCTATGTGTGAGGATGCTTAGAAATCGACGTAAGAAATCCTGTTTATGTTGCTTTAATTTCTCCTAATGTTCAGCAAAGCCACTTATAGAGAATGAGTAGTATGTTCTGAATACTCTTCTGCTTTTTGTTTGTGTTAGCAAAAACTCGTGCTGCTGACTTACTGGTGAATCCACTGGACCCAAGAAATGCAGATAAAATTAGAGTTAAAATTGCTGATCTGGGAAATGCCTGCTGGGTGGTAAGTGTAACTACATCAATTCAACTTTCTAGTTTTCACTATTTAGAATAGGCCTTTTAATTGCTCATTTTTGCCATTAATGTGATTCTTTCTGTTTTAGCATAAGCACTTCACAGAAGACATCCAGACAAGACAATATAGATCCATAGAGGTTTTAATAGGAGCAGGTTACAGTACACCTGCTGATATCTGGAGTACAGCATGTATGGTAAGAACTATACAATATGCATTTTTCAAGAAAAAAATCCTAAAAATAGTTGTTTACTGAGGGAAGGAATCTGACGAGGATGATTCTGATATTTTGACACAAATGTAATACTATAAATTATATACTATCAGATAGCAGATGATTGTTGTTCCCTTTTATTTCAGTATTTTAAGCATTTTTAATCAACAGGAAGTGTTAAGGAGAAATGTTCTAGTTTTCATTTCAGGCATTTTAAACTTGCAGTTAAAAATATGTAAGTTTGAAGGGAAAGATGGGTATATTTTAAATGTCACAATCTAACTGAAATAGTATGACTGCATATTTTGTTCCTATCTTAGACTATGCAAGCCTGTGCTGTTTCCTTTTTCTTGCATAAAGTAGTGAAAACCTGAAATACTTCAAATTTTGCCAACTTCGGTGAAAGCATTCATCAGATTAGGTTTGCAGATCACAGCTTTAGACTAATCTTGAAGGGAAGGAATTTATTCTATTACAAAAAGATGTGGTAATGTTCTGTCGAATTTGTTCTAACACGGTAAAACTGCAGTGATCTATTTTTTTAAAGCTTTGGAGTGTAGGAAGAATGAAAGCCTAATTGTTGAACTTTCTGAAACATTGATTCTGTTTGCAGTCTCACTTTCAGGACAAGTAAGCTACATGCACTTTCTCATTAAAGATAGATTTGGAAATACATTTAGAAGTACCTTTGTCTATTTAAAAAGTGAAAACTTATTCAAGTCATTATATTTTACAAATATGTGTCTGAAAAGAGTAAGTGTGTGATGAGGAGGAGAGCACTTAAATACTAGACACAGTTTGCAGGCGTGGGTGATGAGAAGAATTGCAGAACTCGGAGAGGAGGAGGACTGAAAGGAACATAAAATCCTACAGATATTATAAGCTCAGCAAGCCATGTGTTGGAAGTAACTAACTATAAGGAAATCTGCAAGTATGTATTCTCTGGAGTTCAGTACTAGTTTTTGTTTTAGTAGATGGAAAAGAACATCCATTTCTAAATTTACTCTTCCATTTTGAGGCAAAATGTAGAATTTTTCTATTAAATTGAAAACAAAGCATAGAAAATCTTTTACAGTTTTGATCCTGAATTCTTTATTTATTCTTCCCATAATTAGCTGTAAGATTACTATGGAAACTTTCCATTCCTTATATCTGATATTTTGCTAACCTCTATTCTACTTGATACCTTGTTACAGTATTGAGTACTCTATATTACTGTGTAGTCTTAAAGGTTGTACTGGTTCAGCCTACATCCTGCTAATTGATGCTTGGTGGGAGTTGTAAAATACTTTCTTGTTCCTTTTAAACAGAGAAAACGCCTTTGAAGGTGGGATCTGTGACACGATGCATGAGTTCTTATATTGCAAGATCTTTTACCTGAATTTAATTTATTTGTAGCAACTAGATGGGTTTTGAAAACACTGTATGGTATAAGGGGGGATGAGGAACGTGCAAGGAAATATTGGGCATTCTGCATTCACTTTCATGTTACATAAGCTCTGTTGCATTCTTCATGCAAATCCTTTTTAAGCTCAAGAAAACAAACCCAAAACCTAAAGAATCCCTCCCACTGATGGTGTCTTAATTCAGATTCATAATTACTTATGAACTTCCATTATTTTCAGGGGAAAAAAAACAATTCTGCTTTTTTTTTTATATGTTTATATTTTTATATGTTTATATTATATTTTATAAGCTTTAAATATAGTAAAGCATTCGAGGCAGAAATAATGGACTTCTCTTTCATCTTTGGCCACAGACATTGTATTTTTGCCCTTAAAAACACTAGAAATACTGGTTTTACAGCACTGACATCCAACTGTTGAACACAGTTGTCTTCTGTACAAGTGCAGTCATGTAAAAGATAGAGATCACCTCAGAAATTCATAGTTTTACAACTCCTCAGGATCTGCTTTCATTCCTGCGTGGTTAGGAAATGGGTCATGGCAGTGTAAGTGCTCATCCCATAGCAGAGGGAGTACTGCTCTGAGGTAGGTATTAACTGTGCAGACCTTAATAGTCTTTCTGCAGAGAGTTTTTGACAGAGATTAACAGCCAGAGAAACATGACTGGTGTGGAAATGCAAACTCGTGATTAACTTATCTAGGCCATTTTTGGAAGTCATGATTTGATTCTCTTCAGTCCCTAAAGCATCCAAGAACTGAAATTCTGAAGCACTGTAATGCCATGACAGTCTCACTTGCTTCCTCAGGTTTGGATTCTTCATTGTACTTAGGTGTGATTCAGAAAACATCCTTCTAGGTTACTTTGCTCATGTTTCCATATTTCTGCCAATTTATTCTGTAGTGTTTACACCTATGTTTTCAAAGGGGACTGTCTGCTGAAGCTGGAGGCGTCGTTTATTTTGCTCTGACTGACTGAAAATGCAGCTCAGGTATTCTGTGAGCTGTGTTAAGACAGGTTCAATGGAGAGGAAGGTGATTCTCCACCTCTTTGAATTCTTGTTTTGCATATATGACAGGCCCACCGTTACTGAGAACACTTTTGGAAGCTGTCCTCTGTAAAATGGGTGATGCAGCAGCATTGCTGTTACTTTATTCTCTGCAAGCATCCATCCTTCTTTACTTCATATGCATACATATACATATACAAAATACAGAAATATGGTATCACTGAGCACACAGAGTATCTGCCAACTCACCCCTGTGCTAACTGCATTTGGTACTTCTCCTTAATTGCTTAAAAAAGGGGAGAGGGGCAGGTTGTTAAGGGCTAGTGGTATGTTAACAAGTGATTGAATTTGAGGTTGTGTTTGGGGTAATTCCTCTAATCATATCTCCCTGTCAGAAGTAGTGGTGAATAGTATTGAATGCTTGTCCAGAAAGGGTGACATTTGGCTTTGCACTGGGATCTGTGATATAATTACAGATCCTATCCTTCATTCTGATAATGGCTTTGATTTTGGATAAGCTTTCTTGTCTAAGGGTATCTGTTGAATGCTAATGCACACCTTGCGGAAGTCTGTGCCTAATATGTATGATACAAAGTAAGGTGAATGCAAAATAAGAGCAAAGATGAGACATTAGGCTTTTAAAACAGTTGCTCAAAACTCTGAATCGTTGTTCTCTGAACCTGAACAGCAAGTTGAAAATATTTTTTGTCTCACAAAGATGGAACTGCATGGTAATGTGTCTGATAGATGTTTGCGTATCCAGGACCCTCAAATCAGAGATTTCTGACCATGTCCTCACAGAGACTGATCTAGGTGAGCTCCTCACTCCTCTGTCTGTGTAGCTCTTTCTGACAGAAGAGTTCCTGCTTCAAAGCCATGGGCAAGTTGTTCACATCCCACAACATGGCTACCAAACCCTCCTGGAAGGGCTGCTTCCCAAGCAGTCAGAGCACTGCTTAACAGTACAACTTGTGCATGAGAACTGCTTGCCTTGCAGAATAGAAGGGGATTTGCCATCTGCTATATATCCATTAGCATGTCAGATACTCTGTTCAAAACACCTCGAGCTTTTCCTACCTCTTAGTTTGTAGATTTTGTGAAGGACTATCTGGAGTGCATTCGGACCAGGCTTCACATGGTGTCTTAACTTGATTTTGTGCTTATGGATCTCCTTTTGAGCCTGAGGTCTTTCCTTGCCTTTTGCTTGTTAATGAAACAATCTTGTTCATTGGTAGTAGCACTGATTGTGTGAGTAGGAGAACTACTGGCTCCTGTGTTGGCTTGTATCCGTGGCACAAAGAATTATTGTCAAGCACAGAGGTCATGGTGTACAATGGCAGCAAAATCTGCTTTTTCTCAATGCCATTTGTTGAGCAGTTTTTCTTGCTCTTTAGTAACAAGCATGATGATGTTTTTAAGAAAAGCCTCGAATGATGGTGCCCTGAGCATGCAAAGGGTCTGTGTTTATGTGTGCACAGCATCTTTCAGAATACCCCCCTTAATCTGGCTTTTAGGACATGGTATGTTGTGTCTGTATGGATTGCTGTGCTTAGGTGGGCTCTGCTTCTATGGGTTGGCTTCATCGAGCCATCAACCCCACGATTTTGGCGCAGCATCCTAAGAGGGGATGGAATTGTAGCATTTGTATTATCTTTAGTGTGGAGATGGTCAGAGATTCTCATTGGGATAAATTGTGCTGGAAATCAACATAAAAAGAGTCATGTAAGGACTCTACCTACCTGAATGCCTTATAATATAACTGAAGCAAGGTAAGAGAGGGAGAAATAACTCAGCACTAAAAACCTTGTAGTTCCCTTTCATTTGGTGTTATGTCAGTGAATAAGTACTGTTGTAAGCAAGCAGCCTGTGGGCTGAATCTTCTAAATTTAGATGATTCAGCACAGCCCTGTTCTTGTACCCCAAACAAGAAAAGTACATTTTGAAACCAGACTTAGGGGATGAAAGAAGGTATTCTCAGGCCAGTACCAGGCCTCTGCTCAGGTAATATGAATTTTAGAGTCTGAAGGAAAAAAAAAAAAGTGCAGGATAATGTGCAGCTTTGGAGGCTCAGAATCACTGTGTGCATTATGTGCTTTGGAGCTAATGGAGTTAGCTGCCAGGAGGGTTTTCAGGGCTATGGCAGACAGGTGGGTTACTTGTTCTCTGCTCGGCAAAAAAAATGATACAAAATGTTACTGAGTTTTTTTCCACTTTGATGGACTGGGCCTGAGTGATTGTTACAGTCATGTGCTGGACATCAGCACGTTTTGCTAAGGAAATTGCACAGTGCCCTTCTTTCACCAGCATGGCCTATTTAAGTGGAATACAGAACTGCTCTCATCCAAAGTGAGACACTGGGAATCTCTCCTCACAGTATATTCTACAAAATCCTGCGTTCCCTCGCTGTACTAAATCCTGTTTTAATTATGCCAACAAGGAAGAAATACATTTCTCATTTTCACCCCCCCAAAAAGAGGTCTGGAGCCAGCAGTGCCTTTAGCTGAGTTGAAACTGCCCCTGGATCAGGCTGAATTTCTGCATTTGCAGTATTGAGAGGGTCACTTTCTGCAGAGCATAAACTGAAGAGAGACACTGAATGATTTAGCATTTCCTGAATCTCAAAAGCCATGGAACAGAGCACTCTGCTGCTGCTGCCAAGAATTGTTGGCAGGATGAGGGAGCTAGCATTGGCTGGGGGCATCCCTTCGTGTTGCTCCTGGAAATGACTGCAAGTACCGTGATTCCACTGCTTCTCTTTATTTATGTTCTTTGTGCTGGAGGCAGGAAAAGCACCTGAAATGATGAGTGTCATCATCTGACTTCTGTTGCTCGTTATGTACAGCCTTGTTTTAGCTGTGGGGAGGAGATGACTGCATCACAAGCTAGAACATTAACAAGACAATGTGTTTTTGAAACACGTCTGAGGTGGCTTTTGTGGTGAGTTGTGATTCCTGAAATATCCTGTTTTTATAATGAGAAGCAGCTAACAAGTCATAGTTGCAGACGGGCAGGAAGTCAGAGAAGGAGAAAATTGTATTTGCTGTTTTTTCTATCCAAAGGGAATACAAATGATTAAAGGAAATACTACCAGGGTGAGATGAAGAAGAAGGCAGGCAAACAGCTTTCATAATGAGAGAATGCTATTACAGCTTGTGGTACCAGGCAGGCAAGCTTACAGGTTGGTTGTTTCATTGTTTTTTTGTTGTGAGCCATTCTATTCATATGAGAGAGCTCCGAGAGACAGAAGGAAGAAGGAGCAGAGCATGATGTGAAGTGGGCTTATGATGTTACACGTAAATGCTTGTTGTTCGGCTCCTTGCTTAATTCTTTGTGTCGTGGCCTCTGATGTGGGGTGTGGAGGGAGCTGTGCTTACCTGCTCTTTGTGTTGTGTTGTCAGCGGGAGGAATCAGCCACGTCTCCATAGGACCACGAGTACCACTGCACTCGTACGTGTGAGCGGCGCAGTGCTGAGGGTGTGATGGCATGTGGCAGTCTGCGCAGAAGCAGTATTGTGAGGAAAAATGGAAAACAAAAAATGCCAGAGATAAGAAAAGCTTCAAGTCACTATGCACATATTTTTCAGTAGGCAGATACAGTACAAAATGCTGTTATTAATCACTGTACACCCTTTTGCTTTGAAGGTGGTGGGTGGACAACCTGAAACATTCAGAAGAAAGTGGTTTTTCAAAGGAACTGACTTTCCAGAGCAGCCACTCAGCATTTGCATGATTCTGACACTGGAGTTTTATCAAAGAACAGAAAACTATTTCCTTTTTAAGCATCCCTTGCATGTCTGTTTTGTGTGTCTGGCCTTTCTTATCAAGCAGCAACCATGCAAAATCCCTTGTATATTTTTTCACTGCCTGGATCTTCAGAGTAAGATGTTCATGGGAGAACAAACGGTTACCTGGTGTGCTTATCTCAAAAAGCTTGTTGCTCTTTTTTGTTTGTTTGTTTGTTTCATTTTGTTTCCATGCTCCCACATACCTGTAGAACAGCATTTTTAAATCTAAGCCTGTTTTTAAAGCAGTAAGTCTTCTCATTCACAGCTCTTCATTTCAGCTGACACTGTCCAAGAGCTGGATCTTGTCTGTTGAAATAATAAGCTTGGCCTATAGTTTGTTGTCCTTTTTCAGCTGGGGCTTTGTAAGAGGAATTCAGGAAGCCTGATGAAAGCCAAGTGAATTATTCTTCTAGTCCTCTCCCAGACATCTTTCCTGAGGCATGCAGCCATTTTCAATCACCAGATTGAGTACGCAGCTGTCATACACTGAAAATGTAGCTATTTCCAATTGTGTGATTAGACACGGATCCATAATGTATGATAGCAGTGCCAACAATTCGGTATTGTGGTGGGTTCATATACAGCCACATGGCAGGGAAGGAATCGTAGCCACTCCAGAGCCTTCAAAAGCAGCAGGGTGACCACTTATCTGAAATGTTCTCCATCTGCAGATGGTGAGAAACAGTCTAGACTGTTTTTCTGTGATAACCTTAGAAAAGTGGTGAGTAGTGATTGCCAGTGCAGTCAGCAAGGAGGGCTGATTGCCTTGGGGTTTTGTGCCATATGTTAAGTGTGCTTTGTCTCATTTGTTATCTGCGTACAATAGTTGCAGTGCTGATTTCTGTTGAGGTAAATGTCAACATTAAGAAAGAAAGGATGACAATTCAAAGTCTTGAGTATTTGTGAAAAAATGTAGTTTTAAAAAATGAATATTTTGAAAAGGAAAGTAATTACATAAGCATGGCTAGCTTGCATTTGCAGGGCCATAGATATGCTTTGATTGGAAGGGATCTTCTGAGGTTCAGTGGTCTGCTTGGCTCCTGCTTGAACCACGCTGAATGTCAAGGCTACATCAGGTTGTTCAGAGCCTCATCCCATTGAGTGTCACCTACCTGGCCAGATGGCATTTCCACAGCCTTTCTAGGCATCCCATCCCAGTGTTCCACCAGTCTCTTCAAAGGACTTTTTCCTTGTGTCCTGTTGGAATTTCCCATATTGCCACCTGTTTCCATTCCCTGTTGTCATTTCACTGTACTCTTCAGAAGACAGTGTATCTCTGTCTCTTCAATTATTGCCTCTCAGGAGGTGGAGTACAACAAGTAAATCCCCCCTTTGCCTTCCATATCAGAGGTCCTCCCTGATCTTTCAGTTTCCTGGATCCTCTCCTGTGCTGGTGTTCCCAGGCTGGTCACAGGTCTCCAGTTGTGACTGTGAGTGCTGAGAAGAGGGCTATAATCCCTTCTGCCCTGTGCTGGTAGTGTGCTTGTTACTGCAGCACTGCACATGCTCAGCCTGCAGCATTGCCCTCTGAGCTCTTCTTACCATCTGCCACGTCTCTGGGTCCTGATTTTATCACAGATTACCACCCAGTTATGAATTGGGTGTTTTTCTGTACCTACTGTTGGATGTAAAGTACTGAAAAGTGCTGAGTGTGTACAGAGCGTCTGAGTATTGCCAGAGTTGGAGTTCTGAATCCCAGCTGCTCTTTGGGTGGCGTTTAGTAATTGCACACACTGCTGGGTGCACCCACCTGTGGACATGAGCTTAAAAAAGGGAACTCTGACTGTTACCACCCAAAGGTTTTGTTTTCCTTTCAGCTGTTTGCCTGCTTGACAACATGCTTTTCATGCTGACTCTGTTTCAGTTACTTTATGGTAAAAACCTTGGTCAAGGATTTATTCTTTTTTAAATGAAATCTTGGGAATGCCATTTATCTTAGGTTAACTGGCTGTTGCCCTGCAGGGCTCTGGGAACCAATTGCCCAGTGGTTCCAGATGAATTTGTGAGGCGTTTTCCTGCATGAATGCTAAGAGTGTTGTTGCAGGTATTTATTGCAGCACCCAGAGGGCAAGGCTGTCTCTGGGCTGTCCCTGCGTGCATCTGACTCAGGAGTTGTTATGGTTTTGGTGCAGAGGCCTGTAAGGAGAGTCACAAACTTAAATGTCTGAGGTGCTGCCGTTCCGCCTATCCTGGACATGGAGTCAAAGCTGTACAACAACAGAAAAAGGGGAACAGCATCACAGTTTTGAAAAGCTTTAGTTTCTCTTTGGTAGGAGAGTGGTATAAATATCCTAAATCTGTGAGGGCTTGCAGCTCTCATTAAATACCATCTGATCTAAAATCCTGTGTGCCGCTGTGGAATGCTTGCGTCTTGTGCTTCTCTCTGAAAGGTTTCTACAGTTTTTCCAATTTAATCTTTTTAATCCCACGCAGACATTTTGAGCTATTAATACTCCATTTTTTTTGGGACAGAAGCAGTATTCCTTTGCAGTTTACCTTTGTGACTAAATTCGGCTACATTTCCTTTGTTCTCTAGGAATCTGTGTTGAAGAGAGAGAAGTTTCTTTATGCCCTCAGAAATCAGCTCCTTCAGCACGTGTTCTAAGAAAGTTAGCTCTGGTTTTCAAATGGATGTATTTCCCGTGGGTGCAGAGGGGACAGTTGTGGCTTCTCAGTCTTATCTTGAGAGAGTAGCGATGTTGGGTTGGCCGTGTTGAGTTGGCCGTGTTGGGTTGGCCGTGTGTAGTTTCTTGCCATCCTAAAATTTTCTTCAGTTTAAATAGCTGATAATAATTTATGAAGTCTCTCAGGTTATGTTTTTTTAAGCTGTAAAATAAAAACTCCCAATCTTGAACTCAGAGTAAAATAAGAAAAAATACGAACAACTGTTTGTGAGTGATGATGCATTCAGAAATGAAAGACCTTTATAGGATCAACAAAAATGTCAGCAAAGGGTATTTTTGCTTTCTCAACCACTATGTGAGATTGCAGTGAATTGTTCTGGCTGTAGCACACTTGGATCACTCTGCAGTTCACAGCTTGAAAAAGTCAAGTGCCCATAAATAGGTTAAATTTACAGGTGATTCAACAACTCCAGATTATGGATTGGAACAGAAAAGCGTATATTTTCAGGAAACAAGTATTTTATAGTAAATGTTCAGACGGAGTGACATTCCCTTCTAAAGCTGTGCCAGCAAGCTCTGTCTGATTTTTGGAATGGTTTTGCTGGTCTTGGAGATGGAAAGCAGCTTGATGCTTACACCACCTGGAAAGAATTAGATTCCTGTGGCTGCCTGGGTAATTGGTGATCCTGAGCAGAAAGAGAATTGCTTGACACATCAGATCCATATTTGTACACAAGTATAGGTTCCCATAATTATTTTATTCCTCGGAGGCTTTTAATACGCATTACATCTGAAAGGAGAAACTCTGCTCAGAAGTAGAAATGCTGCCCATAGGTTTTGTCTTGACCTATTGCAGGGTTTGCATCCCATGGGAGCACCACAGTGACCCAAGGGGATCAATCCGTTCTGATTTCCTTCATCAATCTGAGCCTCGGTATTTTATGTACCCTACGACTGCAGTATTTACTTCGATGACTTCAGAATCATCAAAAAGACTTTTTTAGAAACTGTAGATTTAGAGTCAATAAGGAAGCTTACTCTGTTTGATAATTTGAAGTGATTAATTATAGTTAGCAATGAATTTTATTTCCTATGCAGACATTTCTATTTCAGTCCTCAGTATTTGATCTCTGACAGATAATTAGCCCTCAGGTACAAGCGTAGCTCCTTCCCCTGTGTTTAGAAGAACCTGTCTCACCTTTGTTAACTTGCATGCATTTAACACAACTAAGGCCCAGGATGGCTGGCTGGGCTGTGGTCCTACACTCCTTGCTAGCTCCTCCATTCATCCCGGTTGTGCAGGCAGATACCCATGTTGGGGTGCGCTGCTGGGGTGGTTGGTGGTGAGCACGGGGCTCCCTCCAGAGCCTGGGTTTGTGCTGTCCTGCACCGCAGGACCCGTGGTTCCCAGGTGAGTAGCCCTTGCAGAGCCTCAGGTCCCACTGCAGGCCTTTGGCTTGGAGCATTGGTTCCCTCTTTCTTCCGATCAATGTATTGCTGACATTTTAAGATTAGAAGCTTTATTTCTGAAGTACCCATAAAAATGTCTGTTATGTTATGTTACATTATAGGCATTTGAGCTAGCAACTGGAGATTATTTGTTCGAACCGCATTCTGGTGAAGACTATTCCAGGGATGAAGGTATGAACCCTTTGAGATACTGCGTTTCTGTATATTTCCACCTTCTTCTTAAATTTCTAGCAAGCTTACAGTGGGCTTAATTTTTGTTGTTGAGTGAACTGTTCATACACATTGTTTTCAGAACATAAATACATTTTTTTTCTTTTTAGTTGTAAGTTCCATCAGTAGCAGTGGGTGGGCAAAAAGTCCCTTCTGCAGATATTCATCTACTTAGCAACTGCCTGAAGGAATTAAACTGCCCCTCTTGTAAGACTGCATTTGTGTGGAAACCTGACTGAGAATAACAACATCTTAGTTTAGAAAAGAAGTGTAGAATTTGAACTTTGTAGTATTTTCTAAGATTGGCACTGGAATAATGTTTACATTGTATATTTTTATCTGAATTAGACGATTACTAATTTTTTTTTAAAATGAGAATTAACTCCTGCTTCCATCTGTATACCTGTCCATTTTCATGCTTGTTTGCTTGTTAGTGCCCTTTGCAGTGGTAACGTGGGCATCATTCATTGTTCCTAAGTGCTACTAATGATGCCAGAGCTCTGCTGATCCTGGAAACCTCTGCATGGATTTGCTGCAAACATTGTTGATTTGAAACTATTTCTGATTTTTTACTAATTCCAGTTTCTTTCCTCTTCTTTTTATCCCATCCTTTCCCTGCCCCTTCCACTCCCGTATCCTTTTTTTTCTCTCCCTCATAGACCACATAGCACACATCATAGAGCTGCTAGGCAATATCCCAAGGCACTTTGCTCTATCTGGAAAATATTCTCGGGAATTCTTCAATCGCAGAGGTAGTACCTCTTCTTTTTGGAAGGTGCCGTGATGCAGACAGAAGTGGAATTGCTGTTGCTGGCGGTAGCGCGTCCCGCTGAGGAGCGTTCTCTGAAATCGTCCAGCAGCAATTTATTTTTGAAAAGCAGAACGTGCAGAAATCTGTGACAAACTGATTTTTTTTATTTTGTTTTCTAAAACCAAAACCTCCTGACAAATAACAATTTGCTACGGCTTAAAGTCTGCAGCAGAACTTGCTCGTGGCAGCCGATACTCAGATGTGGTTCTGAGAAAGAGGTTTTGCTGAAAGCATCTTTCCAAACAACCACAGGGCGCCGTGTGCCTTTTTGCCAGGCTCAATCTATTTCTGTCTGTACCGGGCCATGTTAGTGTGTGCATGCACCGTACTGATTAAACTGTTGTATGTTTCTGTTTTGCTGGCAATGTTCTCCAATGCAGACCACATAGCATTGATCATTGAACTGCTGGGAAAAATCCCTCGAAAATACGCTATGTTGGGGAAATATTCCAAGGAGTTTTTCACCAAAAAAGGTAACGGTATTTATGCAACGCTAATTTAAAGCATAATACTATCCAAAAGGAGAGTGTGTGCATTTATGAGTACTGGAGACATATTCCATTTAATGGAGAGTTCTTCTTAGGGAATTACTCTGGTGTGAACTTGGCTTTTCGAGGAAAGTGAAAATTTGCAGTACTCATTTCGGTATTTCGTTTAAAATTCCTTTTGGGACATACTCAGCAACGTGTGAGCATTACAAATGTCTGTGTGAATCTGTCGTCAGATGTCTGTGTAAATGTCAGCTGTGCACAGCTGTCAGCTGCTGGAACGGAGCTGTGCCCTCCTCTGTCGGTGTGCGCTGCTGGCACCCACTGACGGGGGATGCACAGGGAGGGCTGCGGGCTGCAGACATGGGGTGTGCAACAGGGAAATGCTCAGAGCAGTGCACGGGGACATCCTCTGCAGGAGGATGGATGGGGACAAAGCACTGTGGCAGTTCTGCTCTGTCTCACTGTGAGTGCCACCACTGCCATGGGTGACAGCTGAGCTGTGTGTCGCTGCACACAGGAACAGAATTAACCCCAGCAAATACGCTATCCTGTTAGCGCCTGGTACTTTCCCAGGCTGCTCTGTAAGACACGCTTCTTACACAGGAGGGCATGTGCAATTCTCCATGTGTTCTTCCCCTCCTCTCCCTGCCAGGTGTTGGGGCAGCACCACATCGTGCCCTGCCGGCACTGGGCCGCAAGGCTGTGTGGGGTCGGGGGGCACAGGAGCTGCATGTGGCAGCTGCTGGACTGCTACTGTGGCCTCGTGGTGGTAATGGAGGCAGAGTGGCAGCAGCTGCCTTACTGGGGAGTCTGAAAGCCCAGGACTTCAATGTAGAGGGGAGGAGGCTGCTGGGTGTTTACAGAGTGGTGACAGCAGTGGATAAGCTGGAAATAGCAGTTGTACAGCAGTGTGAGTGCCAGGGAAATGCAGCTGTGGGTGTACAGCAGCACTTCCCATCTGTGGGCAGTGAGTTCAAGGAGTTGCTTCTACCTGGGATAGGCAAATTGAGGACAGGAGGTGCAGGAACATGCAAAACAGTGAAATGACGGGGCAGGAACAGATCTTCCAGCATCCCCAGTGTGGAACTGAAGTGTTCATTTAAAGTCTGCACCACACAGAGACTGTTGTTACTGCATCCCATCTTCTTAAGCACTTCTACAGCCTTCACAGAACTGAGAGGAAGCTCCCACCTGTGGTGCTGACACAGCCCTGTGGTGCGCCGTGCTGCCCTGGCACGCTGGTCCCAATTTCATGGGTGTTCTGAATTCAACCCCCATGTTACAAAATAAGAGGAAGCATGCAAAAAACATGACATCAGGTGTCAACAGTGACAGCCACCAAACACCAGCATCCCACTGTGCAGTCGTGCACTTCATGCCACCGGAGTATGGAAAGAAGAAAACACGGGAGTGCTTGGGGGAGAATTCCTATGGCAGATACGTTTTGTTCACAAAGTGGATGGTGACGTTGGATTTCCAGGCCTTCTGACGTATTTGGGTTTTTTCTTTTTTTTCTTCTTCTTTTTTTTTTTT
>PPHD01014730.1:0-11177 GCA_002909625.1 Bambusicola thoracicus | reverse complement strand
CCACCGATGGAACATAGCCTATGAGGCAGAAAAGCTGCAGAGACAAGAGATATGTCAGCACAAGGCTCCCATCCCGAACCCCATTAGTGAAGAGAAACAGATTCTGGGAGAGAAACTGGGAAAACCCAATTCCCCTCCGTTACAGCTGAGATCTCAGACAAACCCACTCTGAATGCAAACAACATGAAGACTTGGAGCTCCCTCCACTTAATCACACGCTGCAATTCATTGCAGAGCTGCTCTGAGCTCAGAGTCACTGCAACCCTGTCGGCACCCACGTGTTGCACAGTGGTGCAATGATCGGATGGAGCAAACAGTGATGCTGCATTGCCTTGGGAAGCTCTGTATTTTAAAGCTCTGGTTTGTTCTGGGCCTGAATGAAACCCTAGATCCCTCAAATATCCTAAAAATAAATTCTTCTTCCAGAGATAGAAGTGGTTTTGGTTCCCGGCATGTCGAAGGTTGTGCACCAGGAGCTTTGATCATGGACTTTCTGTGAACACTAAAAGCACACCCACATATGCTCAGCCCCTCAGCACTCACCACAGCCATGAACTTGCCAGCGTAGAAATAAATGCCATAGTGGAAGGCAAAGAGGCTGCCCAGCATCAGGATGAGGATGGAGAAGAACAGCGGGAGGTCCACGAGGGCCTGGCCAGCCCAGTACGCCGATGGGTACAGCCCCGCTATCTGCAGCTGTGTGTACGCCCTGAGCTGCGGGAGGGAAAGGAAAACCCACACTGTTCACCTCTGGTGCATGAGTGGGATCCCAATTTTAGCTACAAAGCATCACTTGGACATGAGATCAGAGTGTGCTGCCCATTTATCCTTCCATTCCCGTGGAGAGCCAAAGGGCTTTTTGAAATCTGCTCTACCCAACGCCACCAGCACCAGAGCTGTGCTGCTGCTCCTTGTGCCTTGCAAGGCACTCCCTAGAACACTGCCCAAGACTTTCCCAAGAGACCCCAGGGCTGTGAAGATCTGGTGATCTTCATAGAGAGTTTACCTTACGGTTTTCTGCATTCTCCATGGCAAAGTAGGGTGGCATGCCAGTCACAATGATTCCCAGCAGCACAGCTTCAAAATAGATCTCTAGTTTGAAAACGGTGTCTGGAAGATCCTGAAACACAAAAGGGACTTCTTCAGCACTAGAATGCTTATGGACCAAAAAAAATAATAATAAAGACAACCCCCCAAAAAGCCTATACACTTATGATTGGAACACGACTGCAATTAGTCTAACATTGCTTTAGGATCAGCTCTGCTGCAGCTGACGCACACCTGGATGAAGGGCTTTGGGTTGGCTCACCTGGACAAAGGGGTGGCTCCAGACCTGGATGCTCTCGGTGACGTTCAGAGCACGCAGAAGGAGGTTGCTAATGATGTTCATCAAAACTGGCACGGAGTGCACCATGGTACTGTTGAAGACGATTGTGAAAACGTAGTTCTGGAAAGAGAAGCATTTGTCATATTCATTATTCTGCACGAAGGGTAATAACACCCTGAGAGGGCTCTCCAATGGGCTTAATTAAACCTGAAGAACAATAAAAATCTCTGTGTGACGGAGGATGCTTTGCAGGAAGCTGTGTGCTGCTCGGGGTGGTTGGAGCACAAACTAATTCAGTAAAACAGTCATGCTCACGGAGAACAAATTATTTGGAATAAATTCCCCAAACATTTTATGCAACTGTTACACCGTGACAAATGATGGCCCAGCCAATTACAGCCTGAAAAACAAAACACATAAGGATCTGCATTCATAACTTCTTGCTAATGCATCTGAAGAACAGACAAGGAACAATTTATGTTAGCTAAAGCCTGCAGTGACAGCGCTATTAACAGTTGCAAGGAATTAGAAAGGGAACGTGAGACAGAGCTGGCACGTTGCAAAGCATTTCCTTTGCTGGAGATGAAGTACCACCCCAAGCATTAAAATTGTCCTCAGTTCCTTCAGTGACCGGACTGAAATGAACACGCACAGCCCAAGATGCTCATTTTTCTTTACACAGGAGAGCGCCATGGAATTATAACTCTGTCAGACGGGGTAATTCAGCCAGTGCAAGTGAAAAATAAACCCATACGCCAGGTCTGTCGTGAAGTAAAATATTTCTCTTGGCTTTCTGTGTGTTTGTGAGGGAAAGGGCGAATAGAAGTTTTATTAATCGGCCGTAATTCTTATTATGAAAGAACATTTATTTTGACCGTATTTCCATTCTGTTAACACAAGTCCTTTCTGCAGTCCTCTTGCATAAGTGCTATTCTATGACACTATTTGATTATACAATTCAACACTCGAGACTATCTTTCTTTTTGTTTGTTTTAAATTTGACCTCCTGGCTGACAACAGCCCTCAGCTCCCATACGCAGAGCTGTCCCTGGATACTCAAAGAGCAGAGATGGAATTTCAACCCCATCACCTCCGGTGAGCGATCAGCATCCACCCCATCAGGTACAGAGCCAGGAAGCCAGAGCTGGGCAGAGCAAACCCGTGTGTCCGACCGTCTGTCTGACTGCCTGTCCATCTCACCTGCTGGGATTCGAGGTCGTGCACATTCAATCCCGCGCTGTGAGGTGCAGCTGAAATGTAATCACTGCCATTGAACATTTCCACCAGCACGTTCATGCTGCCAAGAGAGCGGACAACGTCATCGATCACCGAGTCTGTAAGAGGTGGGAAAACATCATCAGACTGCAGCCTTTGACACAGAATTAGTGCTGCGCTTTTACAACCCTACGATGAGCGACAGCCCTTTCGATACACTTGATGACCAAAGAGAGGTCTCTGCTGCTCTGAGCACCACGAATGGATTTATTTGTGCTTCCTGCTCAGCAGCCCTCCCAGGAACTCCAATGACATTTTGGTTGTATTATCCAATTCAGCTGCACCAGCTGAAGGTGACAGCGGGAAGCAGCGTGCTGAGGGGCATCACCAGGATACTCAGTGCTTCAGAGGATGAGCTGGCAGATGGAAATTGGTGGCACCATGATATGGTGTCTGGAGGACTGAACAACTGTATTGAGTACAAAGTCCCACATTCTCAGAGATGTGTTTATTTCTACTGCTCTCACTGCTGCTACCCACGGGTCACCTCTGTCCCCTTGGACACAATGAGCACAGCACTACCAGGGGTGAGAGGAGAATCTCCAAGGCCAACCCAATAATACCACTCAGGATTCTCCCTCTACCACAGATGACTATAGAAACTCCTCAATTGAACTCATATTAAGGAAAAATATCCCAAACTTGATATTTGCTCCCACCACCCTCCTCCCCATCCCGCACTCTTCCCCTGCCCTCCCACCTGTGGAGTTCTGCAGCAGCAGCCGGCTCCTGTACTTGTGGTGCTCCTCCCCGGGCCTCAGCAGGTACAGCTCCGGGGAGAGCCTGAGTGGAGCAAGTGAATGTTTGATGTAGTGATGTGTGAGGAAAAACAGAATTTGAACGACGAGAAAGATCAGGAAAAGCAACAACCTGAAAGAAAGAAAAGGTCTGGTCTTATTAAAGCTCAGCAAATGCGTGCCCAGGATACGTGCGCGTTAGTTAAAGCAACATCACCCCAACATGCAGCTACTCAACGGTACTGGATGGCCTCACATCTTTTACAGTCATATCTGAACACGAACAAATTGCATCCTGCCACTTCTCTGGCGTGATTCAAACAGGTTTTGGGGATTCTGTTTACAGACCATAAAGCCCCGATACTCACATCACTCTGACACATTTGTTCTCACGCTTGAGGCTGAGGAAGTGCAGCTTGGCTATGGTGGAAACCTGCTTCTTCCACAGGGCTGTGTTGCTCTGTGGGGCTGACCTGGCCTCTGGCAGCATCAGCAGGCTCTGCTCCATGTCATCCTGCGAGCTCGTGTCCGTCTCCTCCTGCGCCTGCTGGGAGCTGAACACACTGTAATCTGTGATGGAAGAGAGGGACACGGTACCAGGAGGATGGACAAAGCTGCATGGCTTGAGGCCATGGGGCTGGAGGAAGCTCATGGGCCATTGACTCTTTGCCATCACTACTGAGAAACCACCTGCTCCCACCCCAGGCTCATGGTAGCACCAAGACACTACACACCTCAAAGCTCTGAACCCCAATGACACCAATATACCCCAAAGCTCTCAACCATGATGACACCAATACATCCCGAAGCCTTGAACTGCACACAGATCAGACACTGAAAGCAGCTGAGGCAAATTTCCATCCTAGGAAGAGCAAAACGAGCAGCCTACAAACACTCAGATGATGCAGACTTGCCCTGGTCTCATTCCATCAGCCTAGGTGTGCAATAGCATTATTCAGCACACCCAGCTGCTGAACCTCCTCACACCCACGTAGAAGGCTGGAGATGAATTTTATGTTGTGCCTTTACAATTTCCCCAAAATTCCATTACGTAAATAAAGCACTTTAAAAGCCACCACCACCACCAAAAGTAGACCTAAAAAGCTCAACTATGAAGCAGGGCAGTCAGATGTAAGCACGCTGGATGAAAAATTCATCACAGAAGAGACAGTTGATGCAGCACTCGCACCCAGTCCTCCCAGAACCTCTCCCCACCCAGCTCACTGCTTTTCTGTGTTTCTCTCATTGCATATTTCATACTCTTGGGAAAACATGAGACCCAAGCTGCCCTGTGATGCTGGACACAGCCCTCCGTGAGGGGATTTTTAACTCTTGTCTCTGCAGCAAACCTCCTCCAAGCAGCCACGGGGCACAGACACCGCTCCACTAACTCAGAGCACACCAAATACAGGGGAAATAAGGAATGTGCCATGGGCTGTCCCACCTGCTTGGTCAATCTCTGCCTCAACTTCCAGCTTCAGGTAGACATCCTCCAGTGTCGTCATGGAAACGCCATAAGAAATCACACCAAGATGAGAATGGGTGTCAAGGTCGGAGAACAAGCCTGCAGGCAGGAGGGAGCACAATGCTTGCTGCAGGGCACAACGGCCTCGTGCTCCTGACAGATCCTCCAGCAAGCCAAGATGCTCCACATCCCTAAGGCACCCTGTGTGAATGAGGCTGCTTCGCCTCAAAGGAAATGGTCATGGCATGAGAACCACAGTGGGACAGCCTCGTTTTGGCATAACCATGCAGTCAGGTATGGAAGATGCAGTGTGTGGCTTAAGGGAAGCACATCAGCATCCCAAAGCTCAGCGTTGGCTTAGAATGCCTTAGGTTGTAAGGGATCACCCAGAGGCTCTGGATCCCTCTCCTGGGAACAGTGCTACAGGACAGCTCATCCCAGAGAGAGTGGGCTTATTAGCTCATCATCAGGCTCCTGTCAGTGCTCTGAAATGAAGCACTTGACAAAACAAGAAGTTCTGGAGCCAACACGTGAGATGGGAAGAGCTCCTGGGCCCCCCCCAGTGCTCAGCGGGCCTCCCCAGCCGCACAGCCTTCCTCAGCTGCTCTGGAGGAATCAGCTCAGCCGTGCACAAAGGCGGCTGTTTTTCAAAAGCACACACAGTGACTGCTAAAGGTAGAGGCAATCAATTATTAACTGGTTAAGTGCAGAGGGAAAAGAGCATTTATGAAATATGAGCTGCGTTCACACCAGTATTGATCCCCCCTGGCACCTCATAGCGTGAGAAGGACACGCCGTTTCTTCCATCGCCTGCTGGGAGACGGACGAGGAACACCGTGTGCAATTAAAATCAGATAATTGCTGCCATCTAGTGAAACCAACGCATTTGTTTCCTGCTCTCCCCCTCACCAGCAAGTGTCAGCGCGAGGACAGGACGCTCCTTGCGGCCCACAACAAGGGGATCGTTGTGGGACTTTTTGGCTTCACTGCAGTGTCCTGCAGCAACAGAATGCTTCTGCTGGACACAGAGCTCTGTGACAACGGAGACTCATATTTCTGCTGCAAGCAGCTCCCCTGAATTTGCTCTTGGTATCTATCTCCTAATGTACCACAGCCCCTTGAAGAATGCAAGAGGGCCCTCACCCACTGAGAAACATATGAGAACTCAAGAAATTTGTATTGAAAGGGAGCTTATAAATGAGGTGGAGACCAACTTATACATGGGCAGACAAGTGATAGGATAAGAGGGGATGATCTTACACTACAAGAGGGAAGATTTAGGTTAGACATGAGAACTGTGGGTGTCCCATCCCTGGAGGTGCCCATGGTTACAGATGGGGCTCTGGGCAGCCTGAGCTGGTGGGGGCATCGCTACCCCAAGCAGGGGTGGAACTGGATGGGCTTTAAGGTCCCTTCCAACCCAGCCATTTTGTGATTCTATGAAAAACCCATTCCTGCTCAATTTCTCTTCTACAGCCACCCCACACAATACCTGCAAACTTGTCCATGTCCCGGAGTGGCAGCGTGTAGACGAGCTGCTGGGTGTTCTCCTGGATCAGGCTGGCTGCGGGGATGTGCTGCCTGATCAGCGAGGTCGTGGCTTCTGTGTTGCAGTAGGCATCAATATGCATGCTACAGAAATGCACAAGAAACTGGCTTTTAAAAGCTAGCTTTCCTCCTGATGCCTGTATCAGGAATAGCAGCCTAAGGAACACCGAGCATTCGGAATGCAGATGATAAAAGGATGTTTTTTGGGGTGGGGTTCTCTCTTATTGATAGGTGATACCACGCAGCAGATAGCACACAAGAGAAGTACCTCAAGCGGTAGCCAATTCCCCATTTGCTTTTCAGAAAGAGAGAAGATCCAAGGCATTTCAGCATCCCTTGAGAAATCACGGCTTTACGATCTAGAAATCAATAAATAAGACTGATTATAAAAATCACAGAATCGTTAAGGTTGGAAAAGACCACTAAGATCATCAAGTCCAATCCCAATCCATCCCCACCTTGCCCCCTAATCATGTCCTTCAATGCCACATTTCTCTTTTTCTTGAAAACCTCCAGGGATGGTGATTCCACCACTTCCCTGAGCAAATTATTAACAATAATAATAAATGAAGAAGGTTCTTTGAACCAGAAGACCGCCAAGTGGCCCCAAAACCCAACTCACCAGCAAGGATGTCTGCCTCGTCCATGAAGTGAGTGCTGAAGACTGTCACGCAATTCGCCTTCCTGTTCTTCAGCAGGTTCCAGACAATGTGCCGTGAGCACGGATCCATGCCTGCTGTCGGCTCATCCAGCAGCAAAACCTTTGTGCAAAAGGAGAAGTGTTTGCAAAGCCACGAGCACGTGCAAGATGCTGGGCTCAGAAAGTCCTGCCTCAGCAACAGACACGGGCTCTTTGGTCTGCAGCTACTAGTTAGCTGCCCAAAGCACGTGGAAAACATCGCAGCACTTCCCAGCTCTGTATTTCACAAAGAGACCAAACCCACAGCTTCTGCCCCCACCGAATGGTTTGACATCCTCATGCATGAAGGCTGAACCACTGGAAACCCTCACCTTTGGGTTCCCAAGGACAGCAATGCCAACCGACAGCCGCCGCTTCTGCCCCCCGCTGAGCTTCTTGGCTTGGTTATCTCGGATGGGCTGCATATCCAAATCCAGCAACACCTTCTGCACCTTCACATGCAGGAAGCGGATTTATTGATTAAAAAACGAGAAACAGGCTTTTTAAAACTAGCTTACAATGTTTAGCACTCAAATTAATGCTAGGATTTAAATGCTTTGTGTGTGCTTTAGGTTGCTAGGAAAAAACAAATGGGTCATCATTGGACTAGATGGTCCCAAGCGCTCTCTTCCAACCTCAAGATTCTGCAGTTCTGTGATATAACATAATACTGGGGTACAAGCCACCTACCTCCTGTATCAAGTCATTCTGAGGTATTCCTTTAATGGCAGCGAAGAGGGAGAGGTTCTCCTCCACCGTCAATATATCGAAGTGGATGTCGGACTGTGGGCACACGCCTGCGATGCGCCGCACTTCGAGCATCTCGTCGATTTCGGAGACTCTGTGCCCATAGACAGAGACAAACCCTACAAAAGCCCACAGCAGGCCATGGTAAGATGTGTGGTTTATTTTACAGCCAGCCTGAAAGCAGGCACAGAGAGTCAAAAAAAGGGGCAAGGAGAGGACTTTGAGATGTTATTCACAGAAATAATCAGGGGGTGAATGGTTTTAGAAGCAAAGCTCCTGGCTCACCGTCTGTTGGGGGACAGAGCCCACAGAGGATGTTCATCAGCGTCGTCTTCCCGGTGCCGCTGTGCCCCAGCAGAGCTGTGATCTGCCCCTCATAGATGTCGAAGGACAGGTCTGGCCAGGAGGTGGACATGGAGAGCAGAGGTTGGTGACGCGCCCATGGCACACGGAGCCAGGTGAATTCAAATACTGCCATATGGGGTATGCATTTATGCTCTGCTGAGTGGAAGCTCCCGGCTTCGTTACGGCTTTGTGCCACAGGGAAACAAGGTGAGAGGATGGGGAGATGGGGCAGGGGTGGCTGTAACCCTAACAAGGGCAGAGGGGTCACCATGTTGGCCTTGGTGACCCATGTTAACAACCAGGCAGTGAGAGAGGACACGTACAGCACATCCGGCACTCATGCTCCGAGTCCCACCCCACTGAAAGAAACCAAAAAGCCCAAACTGAAAGACAAAAAGAGCACTCAGCAACACAGCCATTGGTCTTCTGCACCTGGCAAGCGGCTTAACAGCTAAAGGGTTCTTACTTCTGAGAGCCTCCACAGTTTCCCCTTTTTTCCTGAATGTTTTCTGAACACAGCTGATTCTGAAAGAAGACACGGCATTGTATAAGCTGGTTTAAGATCTCTGCACGTCATTGTGAATGATCAACACTGCGTAATAGCCCTGCTGAACTGGCACAGAACAGGCCTAAGAGCCACAGAGGCAAGGCAAGGGATGAGACATCTCGTCCCAGAACTTCACCCAGCTCCACCCTGCCATCAGAAAGCTCTTCCTGTCACCTTACGCATTTCCTATGAAAGAAGATCAAACTATTTCCATCTATCTCCTTCATATGGTGGAACAAGGCAACCAGAGGCCAGAGAAGGGCACTGAGCAGCAACTTCACAAGCTGACAGCAGGTTCAACAGACACTTGTGGAAAAGAGGTATTGGTACAACAGGCTCCAAAGTCATGATTTCTGATGGCTCTCTGACAAAATGAGCCAAAAGGAAGTATTTTTTCTTGCCACGAAAGGTGAAAATGTTCCTTCCAGCCCCACTGCTTTTCAAACAGAGAAGAACAATAAAACACCAACAAAAGCACTCAGTTTACCTGAAAGCAAGATGTGAGAAATGGACACCTAGACAAAGAGGCTGGGGAGGAAATAACAGACATATAGAATGAGGTGGGAAATGGTGTGAAAGTCAACGAAGTGACAAGACAACGGGAAAATGATGGAGAGCTGGCAAAGGGATGCGATGGAAAGAGTCCAGCAAGGATGAGAAAGGTAAAAAAAAATGACCACAGTGTCCTTATGGGAATGTTTTGATTAGGAGTGGATCCCTCCACCTATGGCAGACACCCAAAGAGATGTAGACAGCGCAGACAGAGCTCAGTTTGAGACAGCAGAGTCAGCCAAGGGGAGCAAAGAGAGACCTCAGGTCATGTCTGGTCACGTGGATGGACAATGCTGGAAACAAGGACTAGGGGAAAGATTCTGCAGATGCTACTAAAAACACACGACATCCATGTGCAAGACAGCGGGCAATGGCATAACAAATAGTGAACAATGAGAGCACACATCTCTGTTTTCCAGTTTTGTTTCACCCCCTGCACAGGACAGCTGGGTAACACCACCACAAAGCTCCCTTCTGGCCTGCAAGGAGCACAGGGGCCCTTGCACAAACCTAGAGCTCAGCTCAAGCCTTACCAGAAAACAACCCCTCCCAGCAGAGAGGGCATTTTGGCATCTGCAAAGCTCTTGTGGGACAGAAAACCAGCCGGGCTGGGAGCTGAAGGATCACAGCACACTAACAAACCCACACTTTAAGGCCAGTGATTTGCCCTCAGACAGCTTCCATCGAGCTGACAGTGGGGCTTCACTGAGCACGGGAAGTCACTGCAATGCATACCATATGCCATTTGAATCGGTGGATTAGAGAAAGGGGAAGAATTGTCATGTTTTACATTTCACGTTGAGGGCTCAGGTGATCCAGGCAGGCACTGTACCTGATGGCTTCCTTCCCCTGGAACTCGGATGGCACGGGCTCGACCATCTCGCTGCAGCTGAGGTTGCCATTGATGCTGCTTTCATACAACTCCTCGTAATTCTTCCTGTGCTTTGACCAAAAAGAGGGCTTCATAAAGAAAAACGAGGAGCGGCGCAGTCCAAACTCCCCTGGGTAATAAAGGGAAAAAGAAAACTTAACAGTAACGTGAAATATGCCTCAGCCTATGGATTGTGGCTATAAAAGCTAAGAGCTGCCCTCCTGGAAATCTGGGAGCCAGCCCGCATCCTAATTGAGGAGGGATTCTGCAGGCCATGCAGACACGATCCGCACTTAAGTCATCGTTTCCATCACCAAAAGACCCCAAATTCTCCCAGCTTCAAGAGGGCACCACCTGGTTCTATCAGCCTTCAGCTGGGCACGGGGCTGCAGTAATTCACACCCTTAGCACAGCCCAGCTTCCTGCATGCACATACCTGGAATAACCTGATCGAGGTAGACAGCTGCCAGCAGGTAAAATATGCTGTCCAGCACCAGTAGAATTAAGGAGATAAAGAGCGGGTAAGGACCATGATTTAGATTGGAAAACGTTGCTCCGTCCTCATAATCTTCTAAATGCATCACCTGCCAACAAACAGACAGGTGCTGCACATCTGGATCGTACCAGCATGGCAAGGCATGCAGCAGAACAAAACTAAAGAGTGACCAACGCAGCAGCAAACACGAGGAGTAAAGCTGCATGGCACTGCACTGCGTTTCACTTTTACCATGCTTTTATTTTGGACATTATTTTTTATCTTGGTATTAAAAGCTTCACGGGGAGTTGTGAGGATAGGTACTTCTCCCCACCGTTAGTTTAATTTAAAAAATAATTAAATGATTTTAAATGATCTCTATGGCTCCCAGCGGGAGGATCCCTACCTGCGCGATGCCGATCAGGAAGCTGCATTGGCACAAAGGGCTGAAGAGCCACACGAAAGATTTGGGGAAGTCTTCCAGCAGGACGATGTTCAGCCCCACGAACCCAAAAGCCAGCGTGGCCAGGAACTCAACGATACCCACGTGCTTTGACTTCTTAAAGAGGGGCGTCAGCATCAGGGCAAAGAATACCTAAGGACGGATAA
>PPHD01014729.1:0-16520 GCA_002909625.1 Bambusicola thoracicus | reverse complement strand
TGCACAAAAAATTTGATTCTAACTTAGGCGATGAATTTTGTTATCTCTGTGACTGCGATCCCCTTCATTTCCATAGTCAGCAGAGGAAGGAGCTGGCATTAAATGTGGGGCACGCAGAGGAACAGCATGGAGCATTGTCCCAGCGGGGCGTGGGGGTGGCTGGGTGCACGTGCCTGATCTGGAAGGAGGCCAGAGCACAGGCTCCGTGTGGTCAGAGCAGTGCTGGGATCTGTGGAGTGTTCTGGGCTGCAAACAAGCCCAGCAGCGGCATGCTTTGCATATTTGATTGCTCTGCTGCCTGATACCAAACGTGCCATCAGAGTTCACAAATGTTTCTCGCTGCCGTTGGCCGCTCCATTTTCACCCTTAGAGGACGTTTTGAGTTCTCACTAAAAAAGGAAGCGTCCATTTGGGCTCTAAATTACGCCTGTGCAATTCTCCCATCTATTTATTTTAGGCCATATTGCAAGTTTAGCAAAGACAACCGTTTTCATCTGGCGTTTGATGTGGCTGCTTTCAAACAGAGTGCCAGTGCTGTTAGGAACGGGCCGGCTGCCCCGGCTGTGCTGCTGCAGGTCCCTATTGGTCAGTAAGCTTTAAAAGGTAAAACTCCTTTAAAAGGCTGACAGCTGTGTTCATAGGGGCTGTTTGTTCACTGTGATGTCAGGTGGGTCTTTCAGGCAGGTAGGACTGTGTGGTGTGGGGATCTCGGCTCTGGCCGTGCTTGTGATTTTTGGGTGGCTGAGCAAGAAGTAATTTGGCATGACCCTGCAGCGGTGGATGGGGAGGAAAGCCTGCAGGGCAAGCACTGGGCTGTACGGGGAGCAGAACTCTTGGTGGCAAAGAGGGAGGATTTGCCACCAGCCGTGCTGCAGTGGGGTAAGGAGGAAGCTGGAGTGCTGCGAAGGGGCTCATCTCATTTGCTGGATGCGCAGCACTCTGGGTCACGTGCAGGCTGTGACATCCCCAGTTGCTGTGGAGATGTCACGGCTCCCAGCCTGCTGCAGCTCTGGGGGATACTGAGCTCAGAGTTCATGGATATGGTGCAGGAGAGGATGGGGAAAATAAAGGGCAACAGTCCAGGCAAGGCACATGCTGGTGCAAATGTGTGCACGAGGCTTTTTGTGCAGCCCTTCTACGCCACCACTCATGCCTGTCTGAGCTAGCTGCTGCAAGGGAGCTAGCAATGGGGAGGGTGCTGGCATAATGTGTAGGACACGTGCTGCTCCCTGCTCTGCAGCAGGCTCCTGGGGCCCTCCTAACATGCTGGCATCTGTGTGCAGCTCCTGCCGGCCCCAGAGGGCTCAGGGCAGGCAGGGAGCGTGTTCCCGTGGCATGCCTGGTGCAGCCAATTCCCAGTGCACATGTTGTGTGCCATGTGCAGCTGCTGGGGCAGGAGGGCAGCAAGAAGGCAGGCAATGGGAGTAGGGCATGCTGAGGAGGGGAGAGCTGCTGGGTCTGTTGCAGCTGCATGTCTCCTTTTATCCCCTTCCCACCTGTTGGCGTTTTGCATTCCTCCCCCCAGAGTCAATTTTGGTCATTGTCTGGGTATAATGTTCTGCTCTGGTTGTAATGTGCATGGTGGAGAGTTGCCTCCTGCCTGGCTGCCTCAGTGCGTTGTGCCTTGTAGCAGAAATGCTAAGTCACAGCTTGAAGCAGTGATGGAGCACCTGGTGGGAAGGCAGGGCCAACCCAGGGAAGCTCAGCTGTATGCAATGCAGCTGAGTGATGGAAGGGCTGGAGCCAGTATCCACCCCATCCCAGACTGCATTTAAGGGCTGGCAGTGAAGGTGAGGGTGTCTTGCTGGAGATCCCTGTGTACCCGAGGCCTTCCAAAGGTGAGCAGTCTAGGACTTTGCTACTATGCTGGCACTGGTGAGCTTTCCATTGCATTACAGTGTTACATGCCTTTGTTTTGTAGCTGGCTAGCTGCAAAGTGAAGCCCTAGCTACAGAAAATGTGTGACCAGCTCATATCCCGAAGGCCCTCCCTGAAGTGTGCAGCTTTGCTCTCATCATGTGCTCAATGGGAATCTGGTAGCGGTACCTTAGGTTGTTCCCACTACTCCTAATTTAGTACAGCAAATATGAGATGTTTGTGTCATCTGTGCTGTAGGAAATGTAGTCCTGTCGGTCTGTCAAAGGAGCCTTGATCATCAGTCATCTTTTTGCTATTTGCTTGCTTTGGTTTTTAAAGTGAAATGACACCATCTTGTTCCCTCAGAACTTTTAGAATGCTGATTAAACTCCATCCACTGGAGCTGTGGGGTCCTTCATTCACAGTTATTGTGCTGTCAGAATGCAGAATGATGTACTTGTGAAGTTCTGACACCCTCACACCTTCTGCCTGCTCAGCTTGGAGTAGGTATGCTTGCAGTGAGTAGGACATTGTTCCAGTAGTAACGTGGCAGCATCTGGCTGTGTGTGTGTGTGTGTGTGTGTCCTTGTGAGGTCCTGTTGCATAAAATAAGCTGCCATCCTCTTACCTGTTAGAACAAGATCTGCTTGTTGCAGCACTCCTGTGGATCTTTGTCTCTAGAATTTTAAGAGCTTAATTCTCCGTGTTAATGCTGGGAAGTAGATTTCAAGATCCTTAAGAACAATGGAAATACTGGCCCTGCAATTGTTTCCTGACTTATAGCTTACCTGAATGCTCCTGTAGCCAAAACAGCTGACTAAAGATTCCATTTAGCTTAGCGGTAAGTGTGACGGAAAGAGAAGCAGGCTGAGACTAGTGCAGGGCTGTGACACATCTCTGCTAGTTGCCCGGGTTGTGTTTCTGGCATGAAAGGAGTTGGGCACTTGGTCTCTGTCTCATTTAATCTGCCCCTGCTTGAAAGCAGCCTGAGTGTGGATCGAGGTGGAAACGTTTGATGGAATTGGCTCATAAACTTTGGAGAATGAAGAACCGCTCTTCTGTGTTTTTTACCATCGATACCCTCCAGTGGGCCTACTCTGACACATCTGTGACATAGAGAACAGCTTTTCTGCCTGAAATAATTCTCCTAGGCCAGTATGGAGCATGTGAGTGCAGTAACTGGACAGCATAGTGCTCCTTCACCTGGGCACACGCCAAACAGGCATCCAAAACTGCGCATGCAGTTGGTTGGTTGCGCCCTGCTCACCTTCATCCCTTGCTTAGACAGCTGCCTTGGAGAAATGCTGTGCAGGGCTCCTCTCTCCAGCCTGCCCTGCACAGCCACCCTGCAGCTGTGTGCCAAATGGCTCTGTGAGTCTGGGAGGTGTGTGTGTGGGCAGTGTCTCCCTCCACCTCTCCTCCGAGTGGCTCACAATTTATTTTGGGACTGTCTTGAGTGTGAAGTGCCAGCTTCAGTGCGGAACACTCAATGTTGAGGGGTAGGAGACTGCACCCAAAGCGACTTCAGTGTTAGCAATGTGACTGCCCAGTGCCCAGATTCCTTGCTTGCATCACTCAGCTCACTGATGTTTACAGAGCTCAGAGGAAAGTGCTCCTAGAATGAAATGCTGCCTCTAGGAACATTATCTTACAGATTTCAGCCTGTGTGAGGACATCTGCTTTGTGAGCCGAAGCCTTCCCGCTCCTGTCTTGCACGCGGAGCCCCTGTAGCTGTGGATGCTTATGTTATTATTCTTGACTTCCATCGGGCTTAATTAAAACACAAGTCTTTAATTTTTAATTTCTCCTTCCTGTTGGTTTGGCTGTCTCTGCGTGAACACGGTCTCAGTGCAATTATTGTGCTCCCTGTGGAGGGACAGGCATTTAATTCGGCGAGTCTTTCTCGGAGGGGATTTATTTTCCTGATGTTTCTACTCTGAGGGTGCGAAAGCAAAGCATCCAATGAGTAAAGCATCCATGTGGCTGCTCTGAGCCTGTTTGGGCTGGGATTGTTGTTACTGAAATGTGCTCTGTGCCCACGGCTGCTGCCCAGGTGAGGAGCACGTGGTGGAGCCATGCAGCACAGCTGGCGTTAGCCGGGCACATTGAAGCCCATGGGTCCAGTCCAGTTAAAACCTTTAAAACCGGTTTTTATTGCTGTAGAATGCGTTCAGTTGTCTCGTCATGTGTTAACTTGGGGAATGGGATCAGGAGGGAGCAGCCTGTGCCTCCCTGCTGCCTGTGAGCAAGGGAACACGAGTCCCTCTGCGCCCCAGTTTGTGCTGAGCAGGGAGGTCTGCTGTGGACCTCCAAAGTGGGGTGGAAATCTCAGATCTCCTTTGCTCTTTCTGCAGTTAGCTTCAGCTGGCTTGGTGCTTTTGCTAGCTGAGCTCTCCGTGTGCAACCATAGATCAGTGCTGAAATAAACACACAACAAGAGTGTTTGCCTACCCTCACTGTCATGTGGTTCCAGACTTTTTATAGACCACTTAAAATACTACAGGCTCTTTCAGCTTCAGCTCCGAGACTTCCTCGATTCCCATCGTGTGTCCGTGTGATTTTCTTTCCCCCCTCTGCATTCACTGAGATCACATACGTAGGTGAAACTTCCAAGTGGAACCTCATATTGTTTCATAAGATCGTTTCGGGTCCCCCTGAATCAATCCCAGGCACAGAGGCTGCACTGCTGCTGTGGACACACCGCTGTGCCTGGAAGATGCTGCTTGTGGCCCCTTTCTGCCATGTATTAATATTGCTTTGATTTGTATTTAGACTGAAGACCTGAAACTCTAAGCGTGTTAAGGATGAGAGTATTTCAGTCAGATTTAAACCCAGCTTGGTTTATTTCTTTTCTCCTAACGGAGAGCATAAACCTTTCATTGTTGTTTGTGTGAAGTGCCTTTTAGTGCCAGCAGTCCAGCCACGGGATAAAGAAAGCAGATGCATCCCGGGTCTTTTCCAACAGCTTTTGTTTTTCTGATGGCTGTAAAGAAGGCTTATAATTTCTTCTCCTTCTCCGAGCAGCAGGCGATGCACGGGGCTGGATCAAAGCTCATAAATGATGAATTGGAGGAATGGCAGAACGCCCTCCTTGTGCTCTGCTGGGTGTGCTGAGAACGCCATTGTTCCCTCGTGTACCTTTGCCATCCTCGAGCCGGGCAGCACAGAGAGGGCCTTTGTTCCCTCCCTGCCAGGCGGACAATGCCAGCGCCTTGTGCTACCTCTGCTCACACCACCTGACCGCCCACGGCTCTCTGGCTTTTGGCAGGCCTGGGGCAATTGTCTTCCAGCCACGGCCTCGCGAAGAAAACAAATGGCATCACAGCCTCCTTCCTTTGGATCCTGGACGTGAAGCAGGGCCCGCTCCTAGCCAGCATCTGCATCGTGGGTGATGTCTGTCCCCAGAGCCTCCCATGCAGCTTTCTCTGGCCGCGGCTTTCCTCAGGTTTATCCTTCCCCCAAGTTTGTTTTCTAGGCACACCCTCATATTTAAAGCAGCTGTCGGTAACTCCTGCGAAACTGTGACGGTGCTGATATTGTGGCCCCATTACCTCAGAGCTTGAGCTCGGGCTGCGCCTAGTCCAAATGCTCTCCCCTCCCTACTGCTCTGTGCTGGAAGGCAGAAGTGCAAACAGTGTTAACCAGAACAATGCAGCATTGCCAGGGCAAAGAATGTGAGTTAGCTGCGTATGTGTGGTATGTGCATGCCAGGGCCGTGGGGCACCGTGCGAGTCCTCTCCTTTTTCCTTTGTTTCTTTTCCTTTCCCATTAGAGAGGTCTGAACCTCTCGCTGGCACTTTTGTTTGGGGATGAGTAGGATCGACGAGAGGAGGTGGGAATGAGATCCTTGGGAACGCAGAACCTGAAACCGAAAGAGCCAACGGACTAGTAAAGCTTTGCGGAGAAGTTTAAAATTAGCCTTACCCACTGCATTTATATTGCTGGAATTTAATTCCTCTGACCCTACAGCTCATGGTCTGACTCAGAACAAGCGTTCCCAGGCTGCGGTCTGCGAGGTCTGTGCTGGGAGGCTCTCCCATGTGGCCATGGGTCTACACCAGGCCGTGAGATGGACCAGCAGGCTGCCTCCTTCTGTTGGGGGGGTGTGGAGAAATCCAGCCTGAAGAGCTGGGGAAGCCTCAGATATCTCTGCTGTCTTATGTCTGTATCTGTGCGGCTCCTGACTGGAGTCTGTTCTCCCTCAAACAGAGATGCTGCCGTGTGGAAGCTGTTCAGAGCTTTCCCTTTTTCAGACATGATTATAACTGCTTCTCTTCTGTTCCTGTTTGCAGGTTGTGCAGCTTGACACTAAAGAAACTGGTAGTCTTAAAGGAACTGGATAAGGAGCTTATTTCTGTGGTCATTGCTGTCAAAATGCAGGTAATTGCTGTCAGCTCTAAGAATCAAATGTGGTACTTGAGTTAAAAATACTGGCAGGTGCCTCCGTGTGAGGTCTATTGTGGCTGTGGGCCACTTCCCACACTTACATCGTGTGTTCTGAGTGTGTGGAGAGTCTCTTGTGATCCTTCTATGTTGCTACCAAATTTCATTGTATTAAGTGAAGAATATTGTTCACTGAGGACTCAGCATGAGCTGTATATGTTGGTAAAGATGCTCATTGCATATCACATGCTGTCACCTGAACTTCCTGAGCAGTCACCAAATCTAAGCTAGTGCTTAGTGTGCTGCAGCTCTTGCTGGGACAGAACATCTTGGTCATTTAGACCTGGCCTGGGGAAGCTCTGGGGAGGCTGGGCCTTCTTCTGATGGACAGTTCTGCTGTGAGAAGTCCAAGCCGTGTTTGTAACCAGGTACTTGTCAGTTGATTTATGGGGCATCTGTATGTTTCAATTTGTTTCCGTAAGATACAGCTCTCATCCTAGGTAAATAACCTACTTTGCAGCATGGGTTTGTGCTGCTTAATTAGGTTTCTACATATAGGTCATGCTGCCTGGAGGTAGGTGTTCAGCGGGAAGTGAGTAAGTTCCACAGTGTGTCACAGCATCAGCTTAGCTCGAGTGCTCCCAGCACTGTAAATGCTGAAGTGCTTACTGGTTAAAAGCCTAGAGGACCTGTAGGTAGACAAGTGCCATTAACCATGCTGAAAAGAAGCTGCTTTTCAAAAAAGGGGCAGGCAAACTCCTGCAGAGATCTGTTTGTGTCAAAATCTAACTTGGAAGGTGAAATCATGAAGGCTTTGTGGACCGAGGACATGTAGCCGAGCATTTAGCCTACGTCTCTCATCTCTGTGAGCAGTTCAGCTACAGCAGTATTGTGTCCCTCTGTGTTGGAGGGGTTCACATACCCACAGCAGGGAGCAGAAAGGTAGGGAGTAGTTTCATGCAGCTGAATTCTGAAGATGCACGGCTGTGGATTCCCAGGCTGTCAGATATTGCTGATCAGGGCTGAAAATCCTCCGTATGTTTGTACTCCAAGTCAGTGTATGCATCACTGTAAGGGCCCGAGGCTTCTCAGTGAATGATCAAGGTGTGCCAGGATTGGGCTGGGAAATCCAGTAGCTTTTACTAGAACAAAGCTTTTTCCCATCCAGGTTACTGCTTAGGGTTTACACGTTCCCTGGGTGAAAAGGTTGAATGTGCTGCTCCAGACATGCAAGCCCCAAGGGGAGTTGTAACAGTTGGGACTTTCTTGTCTGTTCTGAATACATGTTGTGATCTGTCCTGCTACATTCAGTCACACACTGAAACCTGAGCAACTATTCTGCAGTCCCTTCTGTAGCAGGGCAGATCCCTGAAGAACTAGAAAGATGAAGGTCTTGCTCTCTGTAACTGGGAAAGTTTGGGATGCTTATCTGCCAAGTCCCAGGCTGCAGCTCGCATCCCTGCCCATTGTTTTTGCCTTGATCTGTCCTTCCAGTTGGCCTTGAGGTCACAGTAACTGCAATAACTGATGTCCCAGAGGGTGCCCATAGCTTCATTACGGGTGTCCCTGGCACTGCAGTTCGATCATTGCTCGTATCTCGTGATGTGCTATTTAATGGTAGGACAGTAGCACTGCAGTTGTCTCAGATGCAGGCAGATTTGAAGCCCTCCTTCATGGCTTGCAGGTTATTGTCATGCTGACAAGCTCTTTTAAGGCTACTTAATTTGCCAGCACTCAGGTTTCTGACACAGCTATTGTTTGCAGCTGGTGATATTGGATCTTCAAGTATATGGTCTCTGTCAAATGACTTGCTGGCTGTGTATGAGGAATTGCAAGAGAGGTGTCAGGCACTGCAGCCCTTCCAGAAGGAATGACTGAATTTAGACCTAATGAGAGCATCCTACCTGCATTTCCCATGTCTCCCTGCAGCCCTCCTGATGTTCAAAGACTTGTCAACCGTATTTCCCAGGCTGTTGCTCTATTTATCTGCTGCAGTCTTTTTAAAGCTGCTATATTTGGGCATTCATTAGATTTCGAGTTGCATAACGCGTAAAGCAAGATTGCTACTGTTAGGAGATTTGCAGCACGGGACACATGCTGCTGTTGCCAGTGGCAAGGCCAGCTGTGCTTTACTTGCACACGTGCTGCTATTGCTGGGGGGGACCCTTCAGTTTTCAGCCTGCACTGCTGTGTGATGTGCTGGGGGCACCTGCAAATCACAGCATTCTGGCTTTGTGAGGAGGAAGGGATGTAAGCCAGTCTCAGCCTCTCCCCTTCTTCCTCCCTCATTTTGGGATGTTATCTGGGGCTGCTGTAGACATGTGTAGATCTACTTTGGATGTAGCTGGGAGGTGTTTACTCCCCATCTGTCTCTGGTTTCCCAGATGCTGTTTTTTTAAGAGCTGCAGTTCTGTGCCTCTGGGAGATCAGCCCGTCTGGACAAAGCCAGAGCTGCAACCTCAGCAGAATATTGAGCCAGAGACCTGTGAAACTTACCACTATTTGAACAGTACAAAAGCATTTGCTAGGCAGCAGTTTGTTGTGCTTCCCTGCTAGTTTTCTCTGAAACAAAATGCTCCTGCAGCAGACAGCCCCATAACTCAGCGTACAGCGGCCCAAACACAGCACTGGTGTGGAGTTGCATGGCACTCCTGTCATGTCTCCAGATTCCCTGCAATGCATGGTGGACTTAAAATTCTGTAACCTCAATAACTCAGAGTTGTTTAAATAGGTTAAAATCTCCACTTTCCTCAGAGGTACAAAAAGATTGTGTGTACAAAAAGCAAAGACTGGTCCACCAAGGCTAATGCCACAGATATAAGTGTGCCACTGCAGCCTGTGAGCCCAGGAGATGCAGAGCCTGCTACCTATTGGCTGCAATGAGACTTCAGCTTGAGGGGTGGAGGCTGACTCATAGCTTTTGAATGCTGGGGTTTGGCAGAACAAAAGCTGCTTTGTTGCAGTTAGGGACAGTAAATATGCCCAAATCTTTATTAGTCAAATATCTCCTTTTCATCTCATTAATATGTCGCACAAGTGCAAGGTCACATCCATCCATTCACTTTCTCTGCGGTAGTCCCTGAAAGCATTTCCCAGTTTTGTTTAAGTAGGGGTGGGATGTCAATCCAGGGCTATTTCCATTTCAGTCCAGTCTTCCTTCCCACTGCCCCTTCCAAGGCCAGAGTCTTTCCAGCACTGCCTGCAGAACCTGCTGCCTTATCCTTTCCCTGGGGAGAGGCAGCACAAAGGCAGCTCTGGGTAACGTCAGGCAGAGTAAGGCCTGCAGCTGGAGCTCTGCAGTTCCACTGCTGAGCCATTTGGGCTGGATGGCAAAGATGTGGCTGGCTGGGCAATTCACCACATGGACTTTGCTTCTGTGCAGGGCTCCAAGCGCATCCTGCGGTCTCACGAGATCGTGTTGCCCCCGAGTGGACATGTGGAGACGGAGCTTGCACTGACCTTCTCCCTGCAGGTAAGTGGGATGGGGCACCAGGGCATCTGTGTGTGAGCAGAGGTGCTCTGTGGGTCTGCGTTGAGGATCCTTCTGTACTGCGTTGGTTGCTCTCCTCAGAGCATCCTGCCATAGTGCTACCTCTTGAGCAGGGAAATAAGGGAGATAGAGGCTGGGTTGCTGTGAGCACAAGGGAGAGTCCTGCATGCACAGAGCAGGCACTCAGAAGCGTTCTCGTCTAGGTTATCTGTATTTTGGGACTGAGGGTTAGATTTTGCCATCTGGAGTTTGATCTGACAAGAAGGGCTGTAGTGGTGATGCAGGACAGACTGGCTGTTACTCTGAGACCTGGGTAGGCTCGAGGCAGGTGAGGTTTCACTGCAGACAGATGATAACCCTGGGACTGCATGGGCAGGTACACAGATGGATGGTGTTTCTGCTTCTGTCCTGATGCAGCTTGCAAACTGGGCTAACTGCAGCACCGCATCCCCTCCCTTGTGAGAAGGAATGAGAAATCCACGTGCCAGGAATAAGTATGAGTGATGCTTAAGACTGCAGCTTTCCAATGACTGGGAGCGGAGCCTTAGGATGAGCCAGATCTCCCTCTGCCCATCCCGTGTCAGCAAATGTTTCTGCAGATCTTGTTTTGGAACGTGGTTTTTTGTTTTTTGTTTTTTGTTTTTTTTTCTCCAGCAACTCAGAGCAATACTGCAGCAGGACACACGGCATTGTTTTCAAGTTGGTTTCCTCAGGAGGGGCCGGGAACTGAGCCAGAACAGGGGATAATGATGTCTATGACGCTGTAAGCCCTCAGAGCAGTGTGTGTGAGATGAGCAAGCTTAGTGCAGAGATGTGCTGCTGATCTCTCTGCTGCAGGAAGGATTAGTGCTCTTGGATGCAGTGAGGTCTGGGAAGCCTTCCTGAAATGGCACGGCAGGATTTTTATGACAGCTTTTATTATTTCTTAATTGGACGATGGCTGGAAGCTGCTCTTAGCTAAGTATATTCTGAGCCAGGTACAGTCTGAATTTAGTGCCTGGGATATTTTAAGAGTGGTGATGGACCACAGAGTAAAAGCGTGTGGATGTCTCAGCATGAGAAAGGCTCAGTGTCTTGCAGCAGCAGCCAGTATCTCCATATTGTGCTGTCAGCTCTTTGCCCTGTATGCTTCGCTCTGCGTGCGTGCACACACTGCAGGCTGTCTGGGCGGGCAGCGCTCCGTTATGCAGGTGGGTAAGACTAGAGCTATAGTGTGTCTGAACCCAATTCACCTAGCTAGCTAGGCTGACACCAGCAGTAGCCTTTCTGGCAGGTAAGCGCCTGTCACCCTGACTGCTGGAATGGCTGCTCTTCCTGACCCTCTGTGAGCTTCTCAGGATCAATTGAAGCTCCCTGGTGCGTATGATGGTCCCCTCTTCTTGCCCTTGGAGGTGCTTGCAGTGCTTGGGGCTCCCTGTGTCTTGTTTTCAAATACTATGTAATGGAGTGGCAGTTACTAAACAGTTTTTGTTGAAACCATTCTGTAGATTTGACAAGCGATGGCAGCAATTAAAAACAGCTGTCTGTGCAGTGAGAATGCCTTGGCTGTTCCAGAGCACCTTGCCTTTAACTGAGGAGCTGAGTGGCCTGAATGGCTCTGGATCTGTCTTTTTTTAATCGTTTCTGTGAATCTTCATCAGAGGTGGCCAGGAAACACACCTTTGAAAAACAAACCTGCACATGTGTGGACTTGATCCAGCCAGTTGAATCCCAGAAAACTGTAGACATTGAGATCAAACTGGGCTGGGACTCAGCATGATGTTAAGAGTTCAGCTGCAGACTCGTGCTTAAGCAGCCTCAGAGGACCCCAGTGCCTCCAGCTGAGAGCAAAGAATCTCCCCTGCTGCCTTCCCAACACTTGGAAGGGTCTCAGCTGCAGGAGGGTGGGAGGTTTGAATGTAGAAGGTGCCTCTTGCCTCCTGAGCCCCTGCTGCCAGCCCCAGTCCCCACTAACTTCCTTCAGTGTTGTGGATCTGTGAAGTCACGCACTCAATTTGTGGCTGGATGCAAATGTGTTTTAAGGCAATCTTTTAATTGCATGGGCTGCTGTTCCTCCCTTCTGCAGGGCTGCTGCCTTGTGCAAGGCAGTCGATGCCATCCTTGCAGAGCAGTGAGTTAATTAGTATTCTGCTTGTTTGCGTGGCCACTGCTCCTGGCTCCTTGCGCAGCAGTCAGGCCTGCTCTGGACTGCAAATTAACATCTCAAGGTTTCTGGTGGCACTCAGCAGTGGTATTTATCAGGCTTTTTAAGAGGCAGGAAGTTACTCTCACCATTTCCCAAAGTGGGGAGAGGAGGAGAAAAAAAATAGTGAAATGAAGTATCCTTCATACTTAAGAGTATCCAGTGTGCAATCAGGGGTCTCTGCTGTGAGGTTCTCCTTTCTGTAGCCCATCTCTTGGAGGACGCTCAGCTCTTTGGGACTGGACTTGGGCTCAGCGCTTCTGAACAGAACAGCCAGGATTGTTTTGTCAGTGCCTGGTGGGTACCACAGTGCCTCATCCTCTGTGTAGTGCAGGCATACAAGGCCTGAGCTGCCTCCTGTCTTGGGGCTGCAAAAGCAAGGGTATGGGATTACCTGAACTCTCCCCATGCCTACCGATCCCTTGTGTGGCACTTGGGTTCTGTGGCAGAGCTTTACAGAGGCTTTGTTTTTAAGATGAGAGTCAGAAATGATTGCTTCCTTGGGGTAATGTAGGGTTGAGGGTTAAGTTCAGTGTAGGATTGGAGTTTACCTGTGAACCAGACAGCTTGGGAGATAACATCAAGGCACAGAATGAACTTTTGCTTTCTATTTTCAACCCCAGTACCCTCACTTCTTGAAGAGAGAAGGCAACAAGCTTCAGATCATGCTGCAGCGGCGGAAGCGGTACAAGAACCGAACCATTCTAGGCTACAAGACTCTGGCTGTGGGGTCTATCAACATGGCTGAGGTGAGCAGTGTCTGGCATGGCCCACACTTAGAAGGGGGGGGATTCTCCCATCACTTTAAATCCAGTGTTACTACTTTCCTTATTGAGAAGTACCTGGATGGATTTCATGCAGCTATCTTAACACTCATCAGTATTCACAGAACAGTATTTTAAACAGATCTTAGTACTGAGTACTAATATTGTACATTTTCTGGATAACATCTTGAGAACTATAGGATTCCTGAGGCTCATTAGCTTACAAGGTTTGCGGAGTATCTTGTCTGCTTTTGTTTTGAGTGAGGAGGTCCAAATCGACTCACTCAAAAGCTCGAATCCCCTTTGCATTCAGAACGCTTCTGCATGTATTTCAATACTAATGCATTTTCTTTTGTACTGGTACATTTGGTGGAGCTGAACTAACACATTTGTCTCATGTTCTTGAATGTAAAATGTTTTGTTTCATGTTTGTGGAAACAAAGCTGTTAAGGTCACTTGGACGGGCCTTCCAGGTTCAATGTAGCACCAACACATTTCATCAGGCTGCGTTCTGCCAATAAATACTTCCATTGTTTCCACCTGTAAATGAAAGTAATGCTGCAGTGAGTTATTACGGTGTTAAATAATTTATTGTTAAGAATACTTCTGTTATGTGAGTTAAGCTTGACTTAGACTTGCAGTAAATGTACATCTCCCCATCTGAACTGTCCAAATTGTGATTTATAGTCCTATAGGCAACATTTTTCCTGTGCCGTGTTTAGTTTAAGAATCAGAAATTGACTGTTGCTCTAAGGCAGAAAACGTGTGGGCCCATTAATTAGATCCATCAGTGAGCTTCTGAGTGCTGGGCATTTGCTGCCGTGTGTGGTTTTTCTTATGTCTTTTTTGTAACCTCAGCTGACTGAGGTTAGAAGGTCCTGCATTTCCAAAGGTTCACTTTGTTGGGGAACAGTTACTTTCCAGCTCATCTGGGATATTTCTGAAATCGAAGACTTTGGGTAAACAAATGCTATATCCTTTTACAAGCCTCCCTCTCTTTGGAGTTGATAGTTTAATGACCCCTCCACAGCACTGACACGCACACAAAGTTGCTATAGGAGTTGAAAGAAAACAAAGCAATGAAAAGTTGGTGAAAGCATGAGCTTGAGAGGGCATATGTTCCTCATCAGCTCGGGTCATTTTAAAGCCACGTGAGGAGCTGACAGAGCAGCCTGGTGTGTGGTAGGAAGCTGAAGTGCAGACAAATGGGGAAGGGGAAGCAATTGCTATGGCTGCTGGGACAAGAGAAGAACTTGAGCCTTAGATTCTAAGGAGAGCTCTGAGAGCTGTGGGTGTCAAAGGGAAGATGGCTGCAGTGAGAAACCCACACTGAGATGTGTCTGCCTCCACCATGTCTCCACCATTAGCTCTCCATGTCACGGGTGAGCTAATCAACTGTGAAGCTCAGAAAGTTGTTCCTTTCCTTCCATCACTTGCATTAGCAGTCAACTAAAATCTCAGCGTTGTGTGTTGCCTGCATGCAGCTCCTGCACTTGCAGGGTGTTGTCTGTCTTCTCTATTGGAAATCTGGAGTAACTCTATCAACATAAATAACTCTCATAGTATACAAGTGGTGCACGTTTAAATACACTTAAATGCAGATTTGTTCTGCTTAATTTCTGCCCCAGGTCATGCAGCACCCCACAGAAGGTGGCCAGGTACTGAGCCTTTTCAGCAACATCAAAGAAGCTGCAGTAAAGGTAGCAGAAATCTGGATCTTCTCCTTGTCAAGTCAACCAATTGACCATGAAGACAGCACTATGCAGGCCAGCCAGAAAATCAAGTCTACAGGTGAAGTATAACCACGTGCTCTGGGGACTACTGCCTTCTTGAACTGGAGTTAAACCCCACCTGAGCTTAGATGCTTCCTGGGAAGAATGAGGCTTGTACCTATGCCTGCATCTTTAACTGGTTCCTGCAAAGAAAACCAACTTTGCAAACCTGTTGCTGTGTAAGCAAGGAGCATGACTGCAAAAGTTAGGGGTTGTCAAAGGTTCACACCAGGCTTAAGTCATCTAGCAAGTTAGGTCTGTGCTCTTCCAGCATTACTGGTGGGTGTGCTGAGAACCTGTAGCTCCTCATATGGCTAACAGTGCCATATTCAGGAGATACACATTTAAGCTGCTCTTCTAACCTTTTTTTCTTTCCTTGTTCTACAGCATGTGTTAACTTACAAAATACCTACAAAGCTACCATATTTTTTTAAATGGAATATGATCTGGTTTAATGAGACTAAATCCCCAGTGTTGCTCACTACGTAGGAAAGTACTTGTGTTTCTGTTTGTGACAGTCTTTCACCTTCTCTGTGGTAGCAGCCTTCTGCTCACTGCCAGCAGAGCGACATGTTGAAGGCAGTGCATTCAGGTGCTTGTGTGTTGCTGCCTGAGGCCAGGCAGGTCACCTCCAGTGTCGTGTCAGTAGAATTTAGACTCTCCTGTCGTGTCTTCTGAAGACAGCTAGGCTCTCTAAGGGGGAAAAATTCTTTCCCTTGTGGAGAAAACTCCTTACTTGTTGTCTGCCAGGTGATTCTTTCCAGAGAAAAAGGAATGGCATTCTAAGGAGTCTTATCTATGTGCTGGTCTGTCCTTCTTACTAGATATGTTTCACCTCGTTCCTCATCTCTGGGATGTTCCCATCTCACTGGTTCTAATGCAGATAAAAGATAAAGAAGCAAGCATTTCTTTATCTGCCTCCTTTCTTGGTTTGTGACTGTTAGTTGGTTTTCTCTGCTCTTTGGATGAGATTTTCTCCTCGCATTAAAGGAGTTTCATGGGATCTCTCCCCTCTTTCCTTCCCTTTCAGACAACTATTCCGAGGAGGAGTACGAGAGCTTCTCTTCTGAGCAGGAGGCCAGTGATGATGCCGTGCAGGGCCAGGTACTGTTTAGGGCATGGCTTCTTCCTGTGAAAGCTTCTGTAGAGCGTATACTTTTCTCAGCTACTGCTTGAAACGATAAGCCTGTTTCCTTGGGTAAGCTGTGACAGTGTGAGACCGTCACCGAGTGTTGAGCTGCAGTGGCAGAGGGAGAATGGAGATACACAGCAACCCATTTCACCACGCTGTGATCTGTCTCCTTATGTGTTGTCTTGAGTCCCCTTTAAACACTAAAATACTGAGTTTATCTGCTCAGTTGTCAAAGCAGCAGTTGATTGTTTCTGTAATGCTGATTAGGTTCAAAGAGCCCAACGAGGCCCCCAGCTGTAACTTAAGGGCTGGTGGGATCTGAGTAGGATTTTAGTCTTTAATACCTCCTGCAGAATGGGTCCTGACAGAGAACTCCCTGTGCAGAAGTGAGATGCTTTTGAGTTTGGATCTTACTGGCCTTCAGACTCTGGCATCACTTGCCTTCTGTGTCTTGGAGGGTACTGAGAGGAACCCACTGAAATGTGGGACTGAGGGAATCCTTGTTTCTTTCTAGAACTTGGGCTGTTTTGCTCCTCTGAGCTGGCGTTCCCAGCTCTCTGCCGACCTAATTCAATTCCTTTTCCCTCTGCCATCGTAACTGCAGAAAAATGAAGCAAATGCCTGAAGGTCTGCAAGACAGAGCAGCAGGTTAATAGAGGGAATGTTGTTAGGACTTAAATATCGTGTGCCCCCAAACCACAAAGGTAACAAAGGAATCCTCTTTCTGTTCAGGATTTGGATGATGATGAGTACGAGCTGGGGAAGCCCAAGAAGCAGCGGAGATCGATAGTAAGAACGACGTCCATAACCAGGGTCGGTGGAAATTAGTTTTACTAACACTGATGGGGTTTGGCTAGGATGTGCAGTGCATGTGGCCTGTGGGAGCTGGCAGGGAGCCTGGGGGCATGGTCACAGCATGCGAAGAGCCAGCAGAAGCTAT
>PPHD01014728.1:0-11683 GCA_002909625.1 Bambusicola thoracicus | reverse complement strand
ACTCATGTTGTAAATATGCATACAGAAATGCATATTACAAATGAAACAGTTAAAGATATCTGAAATGCATCATATAACTAATATGCTACAAGTATATACTATACCAGTAACGTTATGCATGGGCATGCTTTTTTAGATTAGATCATACCAGTCTACTGTGCAATGTACTATGCAGATTCTTGAACACATGCCATGTCCCACTGACATAAAAACTGAAACAGTTAAAGATATCTGAAATGCATCATATAACTAATATGCTACAAGTATATACTATACCAGTAACGTTATGCATGGGCATGCTTTTTTAGATTAGATCATACCAGTCTACTGTGCAATGTACTATGCAGATTCTTGAACACATGCCATGTCCCACTGACATAAAAACTGAAACATATTTATTTGTTTAGACCGTAAGTCTTCTGGGGCAGTGCATATGTTTGTACAGCATTTGGCAAAATAAAAGTTCTGGACTGTGATTACAGCTCATGTGCACTAGAGCACTACAAGTACGTGTACACACATGTACACACACACTCATGTTTTTGAAGCTAAGCAGACATATTTAGATGAACAACTCCCTAAGATTGTGGTAAAGGTGGGTAATGTACATCCTAGAAGAACTTCACATGACAGAAACTTACTATTCTCATGAAAACAGAGAATAAAGCCACTAGCAGCAAAAATCTAGCTGGAGATTGGCTACAGCTGCCTTAAGACATTTAAAGACAAAAACACTATGGAAAGGCAGAGTTGTGAAAGATAGAGAAATACAAATAGCCTTGTAAAAAATAGATTTTTCTGTTTATTTGAAGACAATATTATTCAGACTGAAGGGGAAAAAAAGCAGAATATTGGAAAGAAATGATTCAATGTAGAAAATAATTACTTTAAAAGAAGCTAGAAAGTCTCCTCCTAAGATTAAGAGAAGTCTGGACATGATGGTCTAATTCAGCCTTTCCTCCCTAAACTTTTCAGCAGTTTTACAGTTCAGAAATACACAAAGCTTAATATTAAGAATCCAAATTAATGAAGTATTTCCAAAATAGAATGACATCATACATGGACTTGTTTTCTGATGAGAAAATAAGTCAGAAGAACATGATCTCCTGTTCCTGGCTCAAACTGCATCAGTTGAGATCTTCAAAGACACTCCATCTGAGCTCAGCTCAGGCACTGATCTCTTCTTTCTCATGACTAACAACAGAATGGAAGGATACGGCACAAAGCTGCAAAAGGAAGGGCTCGGGCTGGGCATCAGGAAAAGGTTCCTCACCAAGAGGGTAGTCATTCTTTGCTCATTTACTAAATGACAAGACATTCTTCAGTATAACCCCTATACATAGAAATATGTATAAATTCTCTATAAAAAATTGTCAATAAAATTCCTGAGTATATAAACTAAGTATATATAATTTTAAAACTTAAGTATATTGGAACAAAATCATCGATAGCCCCCAAGAATTGATGATATTCTAGTTACTGATTATTCTAATACTGCAGCCAAATGAAGACAAATGCAGCTAAAATTATACATTGTAATTATATACATTTTTAAACTCCACAACTCAGTTAGCAGAAACAAGGGCAGGGATTGCATCTTAATAACAAGTCACTGAATTACATAGATTTCTCCTTTTCCTTCTTAATTGTGCATTCTCAACAGAATGCAAACTGCACATCAGGAAAAACACTTTGCAAATGTTTGGCAGCCACTTGATGCAGTAGAGTAATACTGGAGGAAACACTTCCACGTGTGTGTGCTACCTGTACTTTACATTTTTATAAGCTACAACAGTGATGCTCAGATAAGAGAACTAATATACTAGGGTGATAGAACCCAACACAAAATAACCCCCAACAGGAAATCCAGCAAAGGAGAGGCATGCAACATTTTAGTTCTTTCTTGCTCATTCGGTTCTCTTGTCTAAAATACTAAAATAAAGGAGAGCCTAGTAAAACAGTAAAAATTACAAAGAAAGACAATATCAGAATATTTTTGTTGGATATTTTTGGTAAGCTCTATTCGAAGAAAAGCATCAGGCTTCTCCACAGAACCATAAGGGTCTATGCAAGTTATCTTCTTTCAAAGGCCACTGTTGGCCACAACTCCACAGAAGTTTCAGAAATTTTGGCTAGTGAAATAGTATGACTAACCAGACTCAAACACAAGTACTGGATTATCACACTTTTATATTAGTAGCATTAACTCGCTATGATTTTGACCCATGCCAAAACAGGACTAATCATTGGACAGATTATAAGCAATAGATTTGATAAGATCGGGCACCCTGTTTTTGGGACAGCAGAGCTTTTACTGTTAAGTGAGCTATCTGGTGCCAGGTGGTCTCACAGACAGACAGTACTTCCTGTCCTTTTCCTTTATTACTCTTAAAGTTGTATCTTTGCAGTTCTAGAAAGTGAGTCAGTAAGGTGAGTCCTTGTAGCTAGACCTTCACAGTGCATTAAGTCTTATCCAGAACTTCCTTTTGTGGGGATTTTAATTTACTCTCCTATTATGAATCTACTGAAACAAAACTGTAAATTACTAACATTCATAAAGATTATGAAGTGCAGTCACACGATCTACAAAGTTTATTGTTTTAACTGAAAGCTTAGATTTTTGTGTAACTGTTAGACACTACAAATGGTGTCTTTCAGAAAAGAATATAATACTACTAGCTACCATTTTTCTTTCAGGCTCCTTTTCATGCTTAAGCCAGAGATGAAGACTCTTCCTGTAAATCTCTATTTCTCTCTTTCAAAGTTCTCCAAAGTTAACCCACAATAGTACCCTCATGACATTGCCTAACTAAAGGATGCAGTCACAAATCTTAAACTGAACCTAAGTCTCCTTATGTGCACTATTTATCAGGATACACACAGAAATGAAACCCAGAGAATAGAAAATTCTAGGTAAATGAATACAGATGTAGCTAAATTTCTTTGTATTTAATCTGTATTTTCAGTAGTTTTATTTATTTGAAATCACTGAGGACATCTATAGATAATGTATAAAATAGCAGTTTTGCAAGCACTGTTGTTCTTCCCTCGTTCAAGAGTTCATACCCTCTTGTAAATCACAGCATAACCAGTTAAAATGATAAACTGTTATTTAATCATACTGGGCATTTACAAATTACATTTTCACATTCCTTCACTCATAATGCCCCAATCTCTGTGTTTTTGTGGATGAAACAGTAATAGAGTATCATAGGACAGATAATTTCAAAACATAATCAGATATTCCCACTAAAACATAAAAGAAAGGACTAACAACTATTAGCAGAGGTTGGAGAACACCATAGAATCAGTGTATTGTCATTATCTAATACCTGGAATTATCATTTAAATTTGAAAAGTTGCACAGAGAAAGCAGAGAGTAGTACTCAAAATGGTTGCCCTGATCAATTCTGTCTTCTCCTGATCTGTTTATTCATGTCTGTTTATTCACTAAATTATTTTTCACCTCTGATTTCATCATCTCTGCTGGATGTCTATAGAATTTGTAGTGCACCAGCTGCCTGAGGGGGAAATTAAATAGTTATATTTCTGAATTTTAGTAGAGAAGACTTATTTCTTAGGCTATTTCATTAAAATGTGTATTTAGTCTTATTCACAGATATTTCATTATTGATTCAGGAACCCACTACAGTATCATGTGTTTTTGTTTGCTTTGACTAAGAAAAGCCTTTGAAGTGACAGCCACTGTACTTACTTCGTAAACCAGTTATACTCTTAAAATAAAAAATAAAACAATATCTTTATGTGCACATCTGTGTGTATGCATATATATAAATGCATACATGTATATGTTTACACATACGTATTCACTTAAATGCATGTCTGGCCTTTCTATTAACATTAATGAATCTATGTATATATAGCAAGGTGTGTTTACTACATGAAGCACGTAGAACTAAGTTCGAATGAAAGATAACTGTAAAAAAGAATCCCCTTAAAACACAGGTTTTAGAATGCAAACTCAGTCCTAAAACTATGCTGGTATTCACAGGCACCATGGTGATGTCTGCTTTTCTAAACAGCACAGTACTGTAGTACAGCAATAACATCCATGCTATATTCCTCCAGATTCTCAGGTTTCCATGGAAATGAATGGGAATCCCAACACAAGGGAAAAATAAAAGGCTATCCATCTCACACCACGGTGCTAGATCTCTGAACAGCTGATACATAAGGCAGTTGTCGCAAGAATAAAAATATGCATGATACAATACTACACATAATGCCAGAGCCAAAGAAAACAAATTATGACTGTACCTTAAAGGAACTCATGTAAACTCCTGCCTTAGAAAAGACATAAAACTGAAAAAAATCAGGCTTTACATAATTCTGAAGCTGCCCAGGGTGTTAATACAGATACTATACGGTGTTGTGAAAATAATAATTAAGCAAGTTATAGCTAATTAAATCAGAACCTAATTTTCCTGTTACTTATTCCCCTACTTATTAAGAAGCTTCTACATTTTAAATTGCAAATCAAGTTTTGAGTGGCATTAAAATTCTAATACCAATGTCCAAAGATGCATCAAGTGCAGCACAAGCCCTGGTTTAAAGAATGGATAGACCATTTATAGAAAATTCTCTGCAGACACCCAATGCCTCTGTCTGGGCTTAGAGAATTTAGGCCAGTTCTTCTGTCTTTTTGCATAAAAGTTGCAGAGCCGTATGATTTCTGCCTGTTTGATACTCGGGATATAGAGTATTGTTGCTATGGACATACTGTTGCTTTTAGTGTTAATGAACTACTGAAAAACAGAACTAGCACAATGCTTAAAGTTTCTTTGATCAGGGGAAAAAGAGTTTTAGCCTGTATGAGTAGGTTTTCTTACCTGACAACAAGCAAATGTGTTTCTTTAGTTGGTTTCACTGAAATTGCTCTGGGCTCACTTGTGGACCTAGCACACTATTCTTCTCAGATCCTGTGTGAACACTGTTGGAGGTTTCTGTGAAGTATTTGGAGTACTTTTTATCTGGAAGCCTTGAAAATATGCTAGGCCCAGGAGAGACGTTGGCAGATAGGATGAAACTCTTTTTATAGAAAAATGCCTACCCATTAAACACTCTCCATGACATTCTCTGTGAGGAAAAGTATAGCAGAGCATAACATGGAAGTACTGAATGTCAACTGATACTGAGGATAGAGCCTAAGCAAGTACCCAGTATCCCTTCTAAAAGATGACAAACTTTAGCCCAACTGTAAGCAGGCTCATGAGGCCTTGTGAAGTGCAGCTTCCCCAGGGGCAGCAGAGCTGCACTGTGACCCTGTATCACTGAGGTTTCACAAGGCCAGCCTTCACCCAAATATAGATTTCTTTCCCATTCTGTAGCTCACGTGAGGAAGAAAATTTTCAAGTAACTGTTGTTGACAGGATCTCTTAAAGACATGATCATCAAACCAAACATATTATTATGTTATCTCAGTTAAATGACTGTATAAAATAGAGTTACCAAATTACATGCTTATTTGAAATAGGCAGGTCAGTGTGTCAAGAACATCACACTGAGCTTTGAGCATTGCCTGACCAAGCAGTGGTACCTCACCATAGAGTCATATCATGGAATCATAGAATGGCCTGGGTTGAAAAGAACCACAATGATCATCTAGTTTCAAGTCTCCTGCTATGTGCAGGGCCAACCACTAGACCAGGCTGCCCAGAGCCACATCCAGCCTGGCCTTGAATGACTACAGGGATGGGGATCTCACCAGTGTTCTACCTGACAACGGTTTATGGATTCATTAATGGTTTGGTGTGGCCAAACTCCTCAGCCTTTCTGAACTTTATTTACCTTCATGTCAGGTGATAATTGCATCTCACTGAACTCAGAAAACATTAGCAGTTCTGATATTAGGAGGGAGAAAAAATTGCAACAAAAAGGTCAATAGCTTTTCCCCGTGGAACTAAATCAGCAGTGAAACAGATTTAAGAGTCCATTTCTTGATCTAACTCCTCATTTCTAAATCTGTGCTGCATTTTGATTATATGAATACTTGCAGCATTAAGCTGTAAACACAGTCATTGAAATTATCCCCCTTTTCGTGGATTATTTTCATTTTCAAGTAAGCATCACTTAGGTGAATTAGCATAACTGAAGGGAGAGTGACCTGTGGCACAGGGAAGGAGCAAATATTACCTCAAATTCTTCAAACAAGCTAAGGAAATCAAATGGTGATGCAAGCTCTCAGAACAAATTAATCATCCCCAGCAAAGTTGTGTGCTAGCAAAACCACCTTCCCTTACTCATTTTTATCTTCAACCCCACTTCTACCTTGTACTTTTTATGTGGAGTTTGTCTCTGCTTTGCAGGACATCTATCAACCTTAGCTAACAAAGTTTTTGTCACTGTCATATGGAACAAATTACTTGAAATGATATAAATGCTGTTCATTCACCATTACTTCATTATTTTCCAAACAATAGGTAATTTGGGCATAGCAAGTATGCTTAAATGTATTGAAAGAAATTGTCTTACTTTTCCCTCCCAAAACTGACTTAGTGTTAACAGCCCATGCATAAGCACAAGATTAGTAAAGTCATCAACAAGAAACATCCATGTATAAGAAGTCCCCTTGAAATGCAAACAAGTTTCCCTGTAGATAAAGCAAGTAGCATAAGATCTTATCACTTCAGAGCAGAGATGGAAATGGAAGGAGAGAAGGGGGCTCTATTTCTCTGATGGTAGCAGTAGACATCCCTGCTGTCACTATGCTGATCTTCTGCGTCACTGCCATTTCTCCTTAGTTCACTAGCATACCAAATGTATACATTATAATATGCAACTGTGCAGCCACAGACCAAGGGTGACATAGAATATCCCTAGAAGAAATAACAGTGAACCATGCTTACACATTTTTATTGTGTTTCCAGCTTTATGTGGAACAGGCTTCTGAAAATTCCTTTCAATACTGAAATCATACTTTCAGTTCTAGTTCTGCTTTGGAAAAAAAGAAAAAAAAAGCTAAACATGCTTTATTTTTTCAGTATATGAAACATTTGACTGTTAATATGTTTCTGTATCTGTCTTCATCAACCATGTTCCCATAATCTCTCTATACTACAATGAATGATGATAATAAAGAACAGCAAATTATATCTACAACAGTAATTACATCAGAATATTTAAACACTAGTGACAGAAGTATTAATTACTTTATGTAACTTTTTTGATATATTTTTGTAGAATTAACATGAAAATACCAGTACTTGCTAAGTCAAACTATGCTCAACAGCGGGATTTGACACATTCCAAAACCTGTTATTTTTAATTGCTGCTACATGATTTAGTAGAGTCACAGCTCTTTCTGCTGATTTAGCAATGGACAGTCACACAGTCTTTTTGAGATCCTTTCCTGTGAGTTTCTGAACATGCTAGAAGCCCCTATACTGCACACAGAGCAGCGAAAGAGCGGAAGAGAAGGCTTCAGGTGGGCAGGGGAGAACAGGCTGTGAGACAGAGAGAGAAAACATGAGGAACTGTAAGGTTTCTATTTCATGATGAAGGGAACTATGAAATATGCTATCTTTATTACATGCAAATATATAAGTATTAAAATTGGGGGTTAATCAGAGTTTTGATGAGTTTACATAAGAAAATCTAACTGGAGTCCAGGCCAGCCTAACCCCTCAATTAGGCTGAGGCTTTCTGTCCCATTCTTTGGCTCCCTAGTAATGTAGACAGTATCATCTGCATTGGTTGGTTATTGGCCTAAATTACTTTCTCAATTTTCATTTGTCCCATGGTTGTGGAACAGGCAGGAGGTCAGTGATGTGACCTCTCATCTCCTCACCACTTACCAACACTATTCTTGTGCTTTCAGCAAAAGATATAAACCAGAAAAAGAGATGAAGATGGTAATGTATGGCAGAAAAGAACAGGGATGGACTGCTGAAGTACTGAGAAGCAACCTTCTCCAGAGGCATAAGAAGAAAAGCTAGGCACAATCAGTGATGCAAGTGAAGAAGGGGGCTGGCACCAGCAGCCATAAGTACCCACTCTCGAACTCAGCAAGAAGTTATAAACAGAAGTGTAATAAAATGTCTCTGAGGCAGGCAGGACCTGGAGTAGCAGGCAGGAGGTGACTGACAGATAAAGGGAAATAGGTTCAACTGGGAGGTAAGGATCCAAGAGGAAAGAGCTTGAAACTGAAAAGGACAACTTTGCCCCTAGTAGAAGAGAATAAGCGTGTGTGATGACATCAAGCATATGCCCATGCTTTGCAATACACTGCTGCGAGAAGTCCCCAGCTCCCTCCTCCGAGATATCACCAGATGAGCTAGCTCTGGCACCAAAGGCAGAACACTAACAGTAGGTTCTGTAGGGCAGTCAGACTACTTAGCGTAATCAAAGCAGGGGATAATTAGCCTTTGCTTAGTCATGCTAACACAGTTATGTTTTTTCTGGGTCATGAGCCTGCACAGCATTGCAGCAACATACCACGTAGGCACACGACAAAAAGTATCTATCCTAATAAAAGCAGCAAATACAAAATGTTGGTTTACTCCTACTATGTAACACAAACAGTTGCAGAGATATTTCAAGTTCTGTGCAGATGATATCCAAGGTATACAGGAAGAAACAAAAGAGTTTCATCAGCCTATAAGACTTACAGCAAAATTCATTAGTTTTGCTACAGCTCTCCTCTCTGATGGCAACTCAGCTACCATGGCCCTTTCCATGTAGAGTATCAGGCACTAACAAACACAGAAGAAAATAAAGGATATGGTATAGATTATTATCATTACTGTTATTTCTCTCTTCCTTTTTTGTCTTAGTAAATAGTTTTTATCTCAATCTATGAGCTCTACATTTTTTTTCTTATTGTTTCCCTGTCCCACTAGGAGGAGTGGAAAGATTAAATGACTCTGCAGCATTCAGCTCCTTGCTGGGTTGAACCACAACATTCAGGCAGAATATCACTCCTCATCACTGTGCATTAGTATTAGTGGGCATTTGGAAAAAAAAACAAACAAACAAACAAAAACCCACACCATTTGGAAGTATTATAGCAGTAACACTGTTTGCCACGTTTTTGTAACTTTTTAGAAACGTCAACATTGAAAAAGAATCCTGATTTTTTTTTCTAGATTACTTTTACTTTATTCAAAACAATTGGTACTATAAAATATTATTCAAATAGTAGCTCTCTCTATCTTGTAAATGTAGACCTTGGGGCACTTTAAAATGAATTTACGCATCATGGTGCCCACTTCACAATACAGAAATTACTTGTAAGAAGATAGGATGGCTTTGCTTCTACCACTATGAACAGAATTAGTACCATTAACTTCCCAGTGTAGCATCTCTCTATTAGGCAGCTATTTCTAACATTAATCTAAATGTGCAGTTCCCCCATAACAGGATGTTAGGATTTATTTTCCGGAGATGGACTCATTGCATGTACTGTTTTACCTAAGGAATTAACTACCTGCCCCTTGTTTCTGCCTTACAGAACAGCAAGGTCTATGTCTTGTACACACACTCAGTGCACTGAAGAGAGTATGAAATCATGCTATGAAATCACACTGGATGAGTTCAGTTTGAGAGTACAAGCTGTAGGCATTTCCACTGTAATTCAATATGACCAAATGCAATTAATGCTGGATTATGAAATAATTTCCACAGAGTTACATGTCATTTCAAAATCAAGAAGATCTCATTGTGCTATTATTCTACTGTATGCAGGAGAGTAACTACAAAGTATATTTTGTTTTAATAAAATGCTCACAAATTAACATGTTATGCCAAAAATATGTCTTATTGAACTACAACACAAGATTACCTTCCTCTGGGTGACTGTGTGTGTCTCATTGGATGGCAAATAACATGAAATTGAATAAGGGTTGATTTCAGATGAAACTAATTTCCCATGAAAAAAAAAAGGACTGATGAAGTGAGGATGTGTAGCTACATATAAGAAATGTAGGACAGCTGCTAGAACAGACAATTTGTCCATCTACCATGGCTCTATCCTCAGGCTAACACTGCATATTTCAGAGAAAGGGATTCCCATGCCCCTAACACTCTTTCTAACTGTGCAAATATTTTTACTGGCTACACTTGATGATTAACCTGGGTCATACAGCGCAGCTTATAACTCCCACAATTTTTAATTTTGGCTACGTAACTGCTAATTTAACAACTATCCAAACAAGAACATTTTCTTTTTTATTTTTCTAAACTCTTTATCTTCATAGTTGCAACCATGAAATAAGGGGTTCAAGCTTCATTTTTCTGCAAGTGCATTTCTTCTCTCATGTAACTACTTGTCTAAATTCTGTAGCATACAATTTCATCTACAACAACAGTAAAATAGTTTTATCACAGTTAAATTAATCAATTTCAAAGGATAATTGATATATTTAACAGAATGCCTACAACACCTCCTGTACACACAACACGAGTTGTAATCATATGATATCACCGATATTTTATGTTCTTATAAGCTTTTCTTGCAAATACAGCATGTCTAGGCACTTTTACAGGCCATTCTTTTATTGGCTTAAAAAGAAGAAAGGTGTCAATTCAGATACAGACTTTCTTTCAAGGCATTGGTCAGCAGATGGTAGGAAAAGCAATTCAGATCCTCAAAAGGACCTGATGTTCTTGTTTTCTCTCTATTTTAGGATGCAAGCCCTGTTATCACTGAACAGAATGACACTTGCAGCAGGTACAGCTGACACATGGAAATATGTTGGATCAGTCTCACTAATAGGATCTATGCATTTGTTAAAGAAATCTAACAAATATGGACCATTTGGACAGGCAGGTTCAGAACCTTACAGTCAATTTTCTGTGTGAACATTTGCAAGGAAAGATACCAGATGGCTTAGGCATGTATTACACTGACATGTACATAAATGTGCATGGGTATACAGGAAAAAGGATGAGCTGTGACTAAATTAGGGTACTAGATTACACATGTACTGGGCTGGGCAGTGACAGAGGTGAGGAACCCTGTAAGACAAGGAGAAAGGATACTAATGCTGAGAGAAGCTGATACTATGTACTCCCTTTTCTTCCAGAAATCCATCCTCCCTGAACAGATCTACTGTGTTGAGAATTCATGTGAGAAACTCTTTAAACCAGGAAAATTACATGCTAAAATCCTCTGAATGCTGACTGGAAGGCTAGCTTCATTGATCACAAGTGCTGATATTAAAATTTCTGGTGGGAGTTTCATAACTGATGTACTGCTTCACTGGGTTTCACTTTGCCTGCCCAGCCAAAGTAAAAGTGCTATAGCAGCATTCACCAGCACAGAAGGCTGTTTAGAAAGAAAACTGACAGTCTCAAAATTGAGAAATGAACAGCACCCATGCATGGATGTATTGGTAGGAAGGCAATACAGAGAGAAGAAAAGAGCACTTACTGATAGAACAAAATGTAAAAAGTCATCCTAAAATATGCATTTAAGCCGGCAGACAGAGCCAAGTTCTCCTCCCACAAGAATCCTAAGGTCTCTGAATCCACCCAAAGTCTTAACAGAGTCCTTAAAAGGAAGACTTATTTATTTAGTCTGAAGAAAGGCAATAGATATTTATTTTTTTATTTTTTCCTAATAAAGAAAAGCCTACTGAGAAACCGCAGAGTATGCATTTAAAAGCACAACCTCTTGGTATTATCATCTATGTAAGAAAACTGTTGAGGATAGGTGTTCTACACA
>PPHD01014727.1:0-16522 GCA_002909625.1 Bambusicola thoracicus | reverse complement strand
AAAAAAAAAAAAAAAAAAAAAATCACCTTCAAATGCTAAAACTTATGCACTCCTAAACAAGCATTTTGGATTTTTATAACACTCAGGGCAAGGTATATCAAATAATAGCAAGGTATCAAATAAGTGTATTCTGAAACTTGGACCAACTTTAAGTAACCTTAACAAATTCCATCTCAGTTCAGAACACCCATGTAACCAACCATGAATTCTATGATATCATGGAAGATTCCTATTTGTGACTCACGTTGAAAGAAGTTATAATTTCTCAGGCAAGTCAGTATAACAAACAAGTTCATTTAGATATATTAGATTTTATTCTTAAGAAAGTTAGCATTTTCCCCGAATTACTAAACTTTCATCCTTTTACAAAGGAAAACAGTGGCACTGAGAAGCAGAAGGAAGATACAGTGTAAGAAAACATTCTATAGTGATTGAAGAACCAGAAGCAGGCAGTTGGCCTCTTTAGTTTTCATTATGCAATCAGTACCACTCAGCAGACTTTCTTACTTCCAAATCTCTATGTTAACTTTATGCTTGCTCTTCAAGATGCTGATATTGCTTTATCCTCAATTTATCTGCCTTGTCCTTTACTCCAAAAAGTCCTTTATTTCTTTGTATCAAATCAAATGATGGTCACTGATGCAGTAATCAGTTTTCTCTCTCTATTTCACAGGTAATATTGAGAGGCACAGAAAGGAATTACCAAGATGCAAGGACAGAAGAGGTATTCAGCTGCCTTGATTTGCTATCAAAGCCTTCTGCAGTTTTGTTCTAGAGATCAAGTAGTGCACTTCAGGAACAGATATTTTTACCGCAGAGATCTATTTACCAAAGGCAGTCAGCTGGCATTCAAAACATTTCATGAGGGCTACAGATTCAGACCACTGCTTATTTTTCTTTTTATCTTTTATCTGAATAAAAATATTTATTTAAATGATGAGTTCATACTTCAATACAGAAGTTTTCTAAAAGCATCCTCAGCAGTTACCATATTTTTTAAAATAGATATGAGAGCGTACAGTTATAATACTAACAAAAGAACACAGAGAGGTCAAGTAATTATAGAATCACAAGAATTGGAAGGAAACTCAAGAGATCTGAGTTCAAACCCTTCAATCAAAACAAAGTAATAAAAACAAAGTATGCGTGGAAAAATCAATTTAATATTTTTTTTGTCATAAAATTCACCAAAAAATAGTATTTAAAACCTTTTTTTAAAGTGGGCTGGATATTTCCCATTAGGAACTGTACTTAACTAAATCTAGATACTTTAGCAGGGTAGGTTTTTGTATTTGCAGTTAAGCAATTAACATGTATACTTTCAAGTTTTCAGCTTATAATAATCATTTATTTTAAAATTTCACAGAATTTTTGCAATATGCTGTTGCATTATGTAGAAATTTTTGTTCTGGTCCTCGCATGTAATGTAATTTCTTTTCTCTTATCATATAGAACATAAACAAAATGTAGGGAGGTGAGAAGAGAACAACAAAAAAAAAGAAGTTTGTTCACTACTTATTTCTTTGTTTAACTATATTATCATTCAGTATTTGCTACCATTATACAGCATAAAACAGATCATCACCAACAGATGCCTCAACATTTGTATTAGAAATTACACTGACTTATGTACAGTGCACAAAATATTTACACTAAAATGATGTTTTTAATCAATAGACAAATATGGAATTTGTGTCTTAATATGGAATAGTCTGTTAAGAGCTCCCTGTGGAATTCAAGCTTCTGAAGAAGCTTTGTGAATATACTGCCATTTAATTTACCACCCACTAGATACACTGTTAAGCAATATATTTTCTCTACTAGGATATCAAGAAATTATTTTGTCACAGTGATTGCTATCAGTCAATACAATGCATTAATGCTCACTTGAAATGACAAATAGTGCTCAGAAAATCCTATGAGTTTTTAGTATTACTAATGATAGATCAAACCCAGAAGTACTGCACGCACACTGAATAATAGAGTAAAGGCATACCAACAAGAAGATGGAAAAACGTAAAGGGAATCTTTAGAAGCCAACTTCTCATATCTGGCAGTGAATAAACAACAGAACGCGAGAAAATGAGGATAATGCATGCCCTGTGTTCTCATATTTTCCCCTTCTCATCTTCCTGTCCCTTCCAGTATGCACTGCAGTGCATCCATGACTCTACCTGCAGAAACACCAAAATTCCAGCATGGCTTGGATCGATCCAAGGTGATCAGAACCACTCAGGAGTAGCTATTTCACCTGTTATGCAACAAGATACACCAATTCATTGTATCTACCAAAGATGTCCAAAATTACTTCTGAGGAATTTATTCTTTTTAAGCTTTTTGGGTATTGTTTTAAGATGATTATTGTACACTAAAGAAGTAATAATAATAGTTTTTGTTGTTGTTGTTGTTGTTTGTTTTTACAATCCTGTAGAGAATAGCAATAACAGATATAGCTGCTTTAAACCAATCTGAAATTACCTAAGAACGACAAAGGTCACAACCCAGTAAATAAAGAATTATTTACTCTTTTCCAAGGACTAGGACTCTCCAAGTATGCTAAAGGAGAGGATCTCCAAGAAGAAACCCTTTCTTTGTGGCAGCCAACACTTAAATAAGGATAGGGAGGGATGGAGCCAGGCTCCACCCCTTCCAATCACACATGTGAATTGTTTCCACCTGTGCTCACAGCACTGGCTGTGTCCCTTTACCTAATGCTCAGTAATTGGTTCAGACTGTGACTTAACTGTTCCCGTACAAATGCTTAAATAAAATTTTAAGAATATGCCATGTCTTTACATTCTGAGTTTTTTATAAAAGTACCCAACATCCTTATTTGTTTTTCTTTAAAGAAAACAAGTAGGAAAAGCTTTCCTTTCTAAAAGCTCTCAAGACACTAGAATAGAATCACAGCCATTTGAGCATGGAGTAGCTAAAATCAGGTCTGTCAGATCACTCATTTCTGCTGTAACTTTCGGTAACTAGTTAATTATGATTTTCTGTCCCAGTTCTATAGTAGGTAGTTTCTTGGCTAAGCATCGTGCACCCATGAAGCACAAGCAGATTCAGTATGATTTCATTGTTGCTCCTCTTGAACCAAGGCATAAACACACGCATTAGAAATTACTGTACCTAAGCTTTCGGTAACACTGTAATGTCACTAAACATTAATAATAGGCAACCGCAATGAGGCAGTCTTATTGTGCAGCTATACGTACAGTGTACAGGAAAGCATATTCATTGTAAAATCAGTAAGATGAAAACCAAGGATAAACAGCAGGAAATCCATGGTAAAACCAAAATAATCCTTCAATAGAGTATCTGGTGCAACTAGAATGACCTTGCAGAGGAAGCAAGAAAAATGACTAACAAAACTTGAATGACTCTTCGTCCAAAAAATTGGGATGAACTATGTCAGAAACAGATGAATTTCCCCCATTTTACTCTGGGAAGGAAACTGAGGAACATAAGAGAGTGAAAATGGAAAGATGGCAAAGAAAGTAGTCCACTGCAGTTCCTCCACTGAGGAAAGAACTCAAGCCTCGTTACTTTGACCTCTGCAGCTAAGGCAAGCAAGCACTACAGTTATCAGTTGTATCTTTCTAGCATAAGCTCCCTGGTACAGAATGCTCACAGGTAACTGCAGGCAAACTTTTAAACGACTAAATGACTGTGGAGTCAAAACAGTGGGTAATAAGCAAGAACTAATCACTAGCAATATGTATTGTTAACAAATGTCATTCTAAGAAGGTGTTTTGAAATTTGAAACTCACCTGATTTGTCTTTTTAACACTGAAGAGTTATTCCTGGTGTGTGTACAGATAAACATTTATGCATGCAGTTGCAAAAATTTCAATACTATAATAATAATATCCTGTAAAATGCAGCAGAGATGCTAAAAGAAATAGAATATATTCATTCTCTTAACATTAAATACGCAATGTATGCTCTGGTTCATCTGTCAAGCAAATCCATTGCAGCCTTAGGACACTGAAAAATACAGATATTTATTTAGCTGAGGGAGCATGAGAAGGTCTCTTCCCTAAAGAACTGTATGAGCCACCCATACTACCAAATGCTTGAATCTAAGCACAGATTTTCAGTTGTAGTCTGTCTTTCTCTATCGTTACACAAGGCCTAAAGCCATTAGGGGTCTTTACTACAGGTCTTACTGCACTGGCTGAATAATCTACTTGCAGAACTTCTTTTAGTGAGTAAGTGGCAGTTTGACATTCTCTTTTTGAGCATGATTCCGTTTTCGGATGGAAATTCTAAAGAAATGTCATATGTAGAAGGCATAAAAATGAGAGAAAGGACAGGTAAAATGTGAGAAAACTAGCATAGGATAGATAAAACTGCCTACAGTTAGAATTTTACTTAAAATTTACTCTACTTTTACTCTATTCATGTCTCTCTTCCTTAGCACCACTGTGGAGTCATTCCAGGAACAATATATAAAAGATTTTTTTTTTTTTTTTTGCCATAATTTCATGGTTATATTTAACACCCCATCAATAATAGGATTGTGTACTTTGCTGGAGTGGTAACGTTCAGTGCTACCAAGAATGCCCTACACTTAGCCTTAAGGACTTAAATATATAATTTTCACATTTTTTTTGCTTGTTTATTAACTCACTTTCAGTCCACAAGGGGCAGACATAGATATAGAATTATCCCCATCTCTTCTTGGTATTTATTGCCAAATCAATATAATCTTGTATGTACTGCAGTCTCCACAGGAGTTGGTCTTCCAATGTTTGCCCAAATACTAACAGTGTTTCGTCCTTGTTACAGCAGAACAGATCATTTAAAGAAATGTCTTACAATCATTTCAGGCTCATGGCCTCCAGTACATGTTCTCCTTACATGCACGCTTTATTATTTATACCCGTTTTCTTCATTTAGCAACACTGCAAAGACAGTTTCCCATTACTGAGTCTCTAGAAACCAGACAATACTGATGCCTTTCCAAAAAAACCTACATGGAGGCCCTATGTGAAGTTTCTGAGACTTTACTACTACTTGTTCTTCTTTATCTCTTACCAAATACGTGAATTATTGATGTATACAGCCATTTGCTCCCTTGCTCCAGTATCTCCAAAGAATTGGTATCCAGAGCAATACTAAATAAACATTTTGATTTGAGCGCATGTTATCTAAGGAATGCATATGAAGTTTTAGAACAGTCGCAGGTGAACAAAATGCATAACTGTTATAGCTAAAAAAATAAAGATAAGCTAAATTACATTGATATTTCATTCAATTTAGAAATTATCTTTAGATAATTTATCTTAAATACATCAAGAGTCTGCAAAGATAACATAAAGCAAACACTATTATCTGAAGAGTCAGGAAACAGATGGGGTCCAAAGCTTTGTGGATCAGATTTTTCCACCTTACCCCAGTAGCAATGAGCTTCAAAATAAGAGGATGATGTAAATTTATCAAATCCAACAAAATAATTTTAAAGTACAAAATAAATAGATAATTTACATAAAACTAAACTGGTAAGGAATGGAAAGTATTTTCAAGGAAGATCATCTGACAGTGGTCAGATCTGATTTTCCACAGCAGCAAATTTCTGCAAGTTGTAATAGTGTGATTACAGGAAATATGCAGATGGTCACATACAATCTTACATCTAGAGTGTCATACAGCAAGCAGGCCCAGAAACAGCAGTAGAAAATAAAAAGTGTATGCTGAATTTTAGGAACTTTGAAGTTATTTAGGAATCTGAACACACAGACCAAGAAAGATAAGTAATCTTCTACCAAGGATGCTTGAGAGGTGTGTCCAGAGAATACAGGTAACTGGTGGAAGAGTAGTTCTCTGATGGGATGAGGGGAGTCTGACCATGGTTTCATGTGAAAAAAATACAGTGCAGTAGTGTCAATAAAGGTAACATTCTTAATCACTATTTCATTTTCTTGTGGGAAAGTTGTAGGAAGTATTTTCTTGGTTTGGTTCTAAAAAAAAAATTTCAGAAGGAATTTATTTTAGTCTCCCATTTAAGATTTATTCATTTGAATCCTATTAGTTCTAAACCAGAACTAAAGTTGCTAACTTCTTCACTAGTGTAATTGTTTCATGATGTGATTTTCTGGTATCTAAAAAATGTACAAGATATTTAAATACATGTCCAGCTGGCACAGGACCTTGAGTACTCCACTATACCCACTTGGCTTCTCCTTTAAAACAAAAGCATCATCACTGTTAGCTCTAGAATATAAAATAACCACAAATATTCTTTGAATTGCTTGTTTAATAAACAGTAACATTTCTAAGAGTAGCAACTTCACTATCAGCTCTATGGTTTTGTCATTCAAGTCTCTACAGATAAAACACCGCCATAAAACAGTCCTCTAAAAGCCACAACTTGACCTGCTATAACAAAAATGATGAAAAAGCTTTAGCACTTACTTAAGCATGACTTTCTATTAAACTATACGATCTTTCTGGCACAAAATACTTTGTACAATATTGTTACCACTGTAATTTAGTAGTAATTAACTGAATAATTAATACTATAATTCAGTAGGATAGATGTCTTTCCAAAGTGATTGACTGCAAAATAAGGCAATTGAGAATCAGGAAAAAAAGTATATATATAAGAATGAGCCAGCTAAAATATATAGAGAGAACCACAAGTCATCAAAATTGAAAGGCTTGAGCTAGACAAAGTTATTGTCTCACAGATTCTATGTATACAAACAGGGCACCTCTACACTGTTAAATTTTACATAGACTTACAAACTGACAGATTACTCAGTTTACTAAGATGTGGGTTAACAGACGTGGTATGTTTGATTTATGTCATCATGAGACGACATGAAATTTTCCAGAAATGTTAGTATTTTCCCCACTAGCCTTGACTAAAAGAAGGTGGTAATTACAAAGTGAACTGTCATTTTGATTGAGGCAGGACAGCAAGACCTAAACCAGACTGCTTTTTTTAAGTCTAGACTTTCACGGACAGATAACTACAAACACCTTATTATTTTATTACTTTCTACCACAGCTCCTTAAATCACAGTGAGAAATAAAGAAGCACAAGCTTTATTCTTACAAAGATAATTTAAAATCAAAGCATGAAATGGTGAATGGGAAGTCCACAATACAGGAGGAGTTCTGGGAGGGGGTTCATGGCATGAATCTCTTTTAACCTTGCAGCAAATCTGAATATCAGCATGATTAGGCATGACTGGGCATTTAGGTAAAAATGCCTAATACCTATTAGGTATTTTTGCTATCACTGTGCATTAAACTTCTTAGAAGTTAAAAATCGTTCAAATCTTTTCCATCCAGGAAAGTTTCTAGTTTTACAGTTGTATATAAAAGAGACAAGAATATAACTGTTTCCTCAATAACTACAAATTAAAATGCTATGAAAATGCTATTAGAAAAACAATTAAAAAAAATGATTTTTTGGACTGGATTGTCCCACCCCAAGCATATAATTTGGCACTTCCTCTTGTACAACTTCATGCAGTTGGTGAATGTGTAGCCCTCACATTTCTCAAGCTTTCTCTGCAAGGTCTCCCTACTCTGGAGGACAGCTCCTCCAGTTTACCGGTGTCCTCAAAACTTAGCATACACTGGAGTCCTCCATCCAGACAGCATCTTCAGATCAAGCCTATCCTTTACAGATTAAAGACTTGATCCCGTATGAAAGGGTGTGATTTAAAAGGCTTAAGTAACATCACTGATTCTGTTAGCTTACTTTCTAAATTTCTAAAATATCAAATAGAAGTATAAGAACGAAACAGAGGTTGCACATCCCTTGTTTATGCTATCAGCAAAATGGACTTAATGTCTTTTTCTAGTTGGACCTACAGAACAGGCTTTGGGAGACTACTGACACTGCAGAGCACTACCTGGGTACTCAGCTACTCCTCCTTTTCAGAAGACATGCTATTGAAACCACAAAGCATCTGCATTGCTTGGGAAACTGATTCTGCCCTCCTTCCTCCCCCTCCAAGATGAAACAAAATACAAACAAAAAAAATACACCACCAAAGCTATAACTACACTACAGTAACTTCCCTTCTTCTCTACCAGAGACTGAAGCTGAAGACACAGATCACTCAAAATAAATAAATAAATAAGCCACCCCTGCTACCCTATTAATTTCATAAAATAATACTGTATTGTTAATTAGGAAGTCACAGCAGCATTAGCAATGGTGATGAACAGAAAATGTTAAAAACAAAGGACCAAGGGTGAACTTAATGAAAATACAGGGGAAAAAAAACATCCAAAAATTAAAAATAGGAAGTATACAGTTACATGCAATTAAAGAAATGTGTACACAGATTAATAGTCCTGGACACATTTCTCGCTGGTAGACAGCAAGATGAAATTGTAGAGGTAGTTGAGAACAGATCAGAAGGCACGTTTCTACCATCTAGACATTTGGTGAGGAATGTAAGGCACAACCTACTTCCTGTAAAATAAAGTAAATGTCCTCCATGGACAAGCACCTGAGCAGTATTTGTCTTAGATCATTAAATTAATGGGATAAAATTGAGACTGAGCTTTGATGCACATCAGATACCGTCCACTTGGAAGTCTCATCACTACAGACTATGAGAGACATATCAAACACAGAAAGATGAAATAATACTGGGCATTCAGTGTAACGGGTCTCTGTGAATAGAGTTTCCCTTCAGACCTCAAAGGATAACATGTCTCAGTAGCAGTGCTATTCAGCTTCTACAGAGAAATATTTCAAAAAATCACCTGGAATGTTAAAGTAGCTTAATTGCTTTGACTTTTCTTATATACACATACATTGCAAAGGTCCATGCTTTGACTTGTTCTCCCTACCTGCTTCCTTCACGCTTGGGAAGCCTGAGCAGCCTGCAACTGCTCTAATAACCACTAGATGGCAACAGAGAATAACAATCTAACCTTGCTTCTCATTTTAAATGAGTTGCAGAGAAATAGACTTTTAAGATTTTTATATTGATATGTACTTAAGCAAATGTATATTACCCGGTTCCATACAAAATCCAATGCAGTCTAAAATCCAACCAACTTAATACATTAGAAAAATAGTAATAATTCTCCACACACAAACACTTCCAATTTCACACTTGTGCTTGTAGCTAATAATGTTGTACATACAACTTTTGGGGTATTATGTAAACTGCCAAAAGATGTTAAAACAAGCTGATCTTCTCTGCCTGGACGAGAAGTGAACCAAAATTAAACCTTACATGTTAAACGGAAGAAAGATAATTCTAATTGGATAATTCTTCCTTTCCGTTCATTAAGATCTGTGTAATAAGAGCCTATGAGAAGTGCTGTAGCAGATTTGCCATGACCTATATAGCACCTGCAAATGTGACACTTTCACTTCCCATTCTTTCTTTTTTTGATCAGCTTGCTTCTTTGCAACACATTTGTGTCTTGCTAGAGTACCTTCATCTATTCTGAATTGAGAAGTACAACTGAAGCTTTTCCGTAATTCTTTCCTAGTCAGGGAAGATGGAAGGAAGAGAATGTTCCTACTGTGAAGGGAAAAAAAAAAAAAAAAAAAAAAAAAAGCTGATAACTCCTTCATTCTGACAGAAAAGGGGAAATTCAAGCTTGCACTGCCAAGAACTAGAAAATTAATGATCCTTTTTCCCTTTGAATCTCACTGACCTAAATATCAAGATGAGCACATGCCCTGATGACAACCCTTCTTTCACAGATGCACCAAAAAGAAAAACATACTTGCAGGAAACTTAACAGATAACAAATCCTTCCAGATCCTGCTGATGTCAACAGATGCCTCAGCTGTTTATCAGCGCAAGTTAGGAAACCACAAAACCCACATAGTACACATTCTAGTTTTAATCTTCCTCCAGATATTTCATGACTTCTTTTTAAAGCATTCAGATGCTTAACAAAATATTCCTTCCCAGAACACATCAACTTTCAGACAGGAAAACTTGTCAGTATGTTAGTACTCCTAGAGCTATTTTTAACTGCGGTTACCAAACCAGTAGCCTATTCTGTTCTACTTCTGAAATCAGCATTGTCACTTTTGTAGCCAAATTATTCCAACCACAGCTGTTTCAAAGAAGAGTTTATTTACATCTCTGAGATCCAAATAATTTAAATCTTATTCAATTGTTCAAAAATGCATTGATATGTTATTCTCACTTTTAAGTGTGAAAGCACTAGCATACATACACATGCTTTCCATTTACTGCTTATCTCAGTTCCCTCAAAATTAGTATTTTTTTTTTTTTTCCAATTATCTAAATAAAACTAACTAGGAATAGCAGACTGTTAGATAAACATCACTTTCAAACAATAAGGGAATATTTAAGTCCTGGATTCCTTCTGGACTTCTGAAGTGTCAGATGCAGTATCATATGAAGTTCACACAGTGAACTGGAAAATATATCACTCTATTGCTGTTTCACACTAACAGCTAGCCAGACTCCACACCGTTTCTCTCACCCACCCCTTAAGGGATGAGGAGGAGAAAATAGTATGAAAAAGGATTCATGAGTTGAGACAAGGACAGAGAGATCACTCACCAATTACCATCATGGACAAAACAAACTCAAAGTAGGGAGATTAATGAAACTTCTGCCTTTTACTGACAGACCAGAGCAGTGAGAACCAAAATCAAACTAAAAGCACTTTGCTCCCCATCCACTCTCTCCATCTCCTCTAGCCAGACAGCTCAGGGGAATGGAGAAAGATGGAGAAGTCAGTCCATAACACTCTAGCACTCCTTCACTCACTGCCTCTGCTCCTCGTGGATCCCTTCCATGGCTGATGTCCTTCCCAAACTGAGCTCAGATGGGCTTCCCACAAACTGCAGCTCACCCAGCACTGCTCCCCACAGCTCCCAGTGGACTGCAGCTCCAGCCCAGGTTGCTCCTGCAGTGGTATGCAGGGGCTAAGCCTCCTTCAGACTTCATCCACAGCTGCACCACAGCTCCTCTGTGGCTGCACAGGAAGATCTGTTCCATGGGGTGCCCATGGGCTACAGGGGGACAGCCTGCTCCTCCGTGGGCCTCTCTTGAGTGGCAGGGAGCTGCTGCTGCATGCCTGGAGCTCCTCCTGCACTGACCTTGATGCCTAAAGAACTGTTTCTCCTTGATTCTCTCAGTTTTCCCTAAATCTGCTCTCCCCGAGCACAGCCAGCATCGTTCAGAATTCAGCTCTGGCAGCAGCTGGTCTATTCTGGAGCAGCTGCAGGCAGCTCTGATCTGATGTGGGGTGGTGTTGGGCTATGCTCACAGAGTCACACCTGCAGCCCCCCTACTATCAAAACACAGCCACATTAAGTTCAATACTCTGAGTTGTTGCATCAACTCTTCCAATTTTGTTTTTCTTTAATTTCTTGGGAGCAGCAACACATGCAAGCATGGAAGCATCGTCACAACTCTACTACAGCTATCAGTAAAACAAACAAACCATACTTAACCTAGAATAAACAAAACAAAAAGGGAAATGTTACAGATTTACTAAACTATTATTTTATTTGCTTTCATCTTTCCAAGTACTTTGTTCTAAGAAGGTTTAAAATCAGATAAAGTACCTAAAGGGGAAAAGCAAACAAAGCTGATGGCAAGGAAGATCATAATGAAAGACTGAAAGATCTTTTTGTTCTCTGAACTTCTATCAAGTATTTTCGAGTTGGAATTAACAGTTGAACAAGTACCTGTATTTTCTCTTTCCATCTTGATTTTAATAAATACTTCAAAGTCGCAGTCATTTATTCTGGCTTTGAAAGCAACCCAATTGCTTCAATAACTCACTAGCATTCTGTTATCTATCATTTTTTTCAGTGATCAGCATTACAGGAGACAGCAGTATTGGCTCTCCTGTCCTGTTATGTCCCATTCTGATCTCACACTTGTGAGTCTTCTGCTCTTCAGTCTATTTTAATAATTAAAAAAGAAAAAAGAAAGACAACACATGAAAATGTGATTTGCAATGACATACTATAAGGTACTTTTATATGTATTTGGAAAACGCTGTGGTGCAAATTATTTCAAATTAATACCAAATATCAGATTTTGACAGCTTGGACAAAAATGTGTGAGAGAAAAAATCTGTCAGTTTTGAACTTCCTTGGTTAAGAAGACAATTTCAGTAGTGCTGTAACAGAGCGCCTTTTAAAAAGAGTTCAAGACACTTTCTGGTGCTCTGGGTTTCTGCACCTCAAATTTACCAGCACCAGAAGTTAAAGAAAACCAGAAAATTTATGCTAGCATGATTTAAAATTCAGTTACTCTTCATTAATTCTTATACTGAAGCACAGTTGGTCAGCATGCTGGCAAGCTGAGAAAGTAAGATCCATTGGATATACAAATAAATGTGTGTATGTATGTATGCATAGACATATGTATATACATGTTTTCACACGTACTTTTCCAGTAGCACATCTTCCTGATATGTTCAGTCACAACCAAAATGGTCATTCTTTTTTTTGTTGTTGTTGTTCTTTTTGCATACAAAAGAAAAAGTAGTAGACTATACATTTTCCATAGTAATAGGAAATGAACACTATAAATCCTGTCTCCCATTTCACTGTTTCTGTCTAAATCACTAGACTGTAGGGGATTTTGCTCTTTCCATATGTAACTTCTGAATGACCAAGGCTGGCAGAGCAGCTTTTATTTGGACTGTTATATCTACGCAAGTAATTTCCAGTCTTGCTCAGGCATCTTTATCAGTGACCTGGATGAAAGGATGAAGTCCACCCTCAGCAAGTTTGCTGATGATACAAAGCTGGGAGGATTGGCTGACACACCAGAAAACTGTGGTACCATTCAACAAAATCTGACAGAATGGAGAGTTGGGCACAGAGGAACATGATGAGGTTTAACAACAGCAAGTGCAGTTTTGCACCTGGGGAGGAATAACCATATGCATCAGTACTGGAGAGGAGGTCTGTGAAGAAGGACCTGAGGCTCCTGGTGGACAACAGACTGACCATGAGCCAAAATTGTGCCCTTGTGATCAAGAAGGCCAAAGGTATCCTGGTGCACATTAAACGAGCATGGCCAGCAGGTCAATGGATGTAATCCTCCCCCTCTACTATGCGCTGGCAAGGTCACATTTGGATTACTGCATCTAGTTCTGGGCTTCTCAGTTCAAAAAAGACAGGGATATCCTAGAAGGATTCCAGCAGAGGACTACAAAGATGATAAAGGGCTGGAATATCTTCTGTATAAGGAATGTCTGAGTAAACTGCTTGTTTGGCCTGGGGAAAAGAAGACTGAGAGGACCTGATCAGTGTTTGTAAATATCTAAGGGGAGGTAGGAAGCAAATGGATAAGACCAGGCCCTTCTTAGTGGTGTGTAGTGATAGAACAAGGAGTAGTGGCCTAAAACTTGAACACAGGAAGTTCCATACAAATACGAGGATGAGCTTCTTTATGATGAGGGTGATGGAGCACTGGAACAGGTTGTCCAGAGAAGTTGTGGAGTCTCCTATGGAGATACTCGAGGCTTGTATGGATGTCTACCTGTGTGACCTATCGTAAGGAGCCTGATTCGGAAGGGGGGTTGGACTCAGTGATCTCTTGAGGTCCCTTCCAATCCCTTTGATTCTGTGATGTGCGTGTCAGCCAAACGATAATGAAATTGGGGCCAAGAAATTATTATTTTGATTATATAGTTAAAAAGTATAACTATATATAGTCATATAGTAAAATGGCTTTCTCATCACATTATCCATAACAATTAGTTTCATCAAGCAATATGCCTTTCATCAGCAATATGGTACAAAGTAAACTATACTAGAAATGCAGTTATTGAACATGACAGGTTGACAGATAAAGTGTGAAAATGAAACTTGATGTTTCAAGCATTTGTTTCAACTTCATATACTTTGTTCTTTAAAATGTTATACATTAAGCAATACTGTGTAAGCACAATTAATATAACACGACATGGCAGTTTTTGGAGTCATGGAAGATGTAATTCATAATGTTTTTTTTTTTTACTGATTGATTTGTCGTTGACGGTAGCTGTCAGAATAACTCAAAAATATAACAGGGTAATATTTTATATTATACACAGATATTCTCACATGTGCATTATGTAATACACAAGCATGTATTTCTGGTACAAATCCAGCGTAACTTCACAGAAAGCCAGAAATTTATTCCAACTCACCAGGAATGGAGGAACACCATATAGAAGATGCAAATGGATCACATAGCAAAACTGTCAATCTGTGTAGTACCTATACATACCACACACATATTAGTTGTTACAGACTCATAGTAATAAGTTGAGAATGCTTTTTTTTTTTTCTTTTTTCTTTTTTTACCTTTATTGTGTTAATGGTCACAGTGCATATGAATTGCAAAGTACTGGAGGCAAGATGCTGGAAAGTACTTAAAGTACTTGCCCTTTACGCACACTTTTCACCAATTATAAAGGCCTCAAGCAAGTCTACATTGTCTGTGCGAAGAAAACCTTTGATAGCTTAGTACCTGTCATATGGAAATGCAATAGTCATGTAATCAGAAAAAAAAATCAACTTGTCAAAAAAAAAAAAAGAAAACTATCCACACTGAGGTGAGGTCTGATAGAATTTCTATATCATCAAACCAAAATCCTTGCACCGTAGATAAAACTATTTTGCTATCATTGCTCTTCCCAGGCTATCACTTTCTGGGCAGAAATTTTGCTTTGTAAAACTGCCTGAAAGTTTGTTTATAAATTTGTGTGTCTGCTCTACTTTGACAGGACTCTTGATGAAACAGTTACATGACTCCATACTTACTACTCCATACCTAAAAAAAAGAAAAAGAAAAAAGATTCTAATGTTATGCTGGACCATTGCTGGTCTGATTCAACTCAATGAAGTTATTCAGGCAGTTTTCCTTTGCTTTTCCCATCTTAAAAATATTGAGAAACTTCATGAAAAAAAAAAGCAAACCACAAAAGGATGGCATTATCAGCACACTTCTTCTATCATATTTGTTGTTTTAAGAGTAAGATCAGCTTGTGTTTAGTTGGTTTTATTCTCTTTTTATTTAATTTATTCCATTATTTTCTTATTTAAGGCACAGTAAAAAGAAGATTTGAAATGAAAGAGGAGAAAAACTAGTTATGAATACACTAGGTTTCTTTCATGGTTTCTTATTCATTCCTAAGATATCTATCACTGAGAAATATATAAGAAATGTAATAAAGAAATTGCCCAAATGTACATGTATAAAGAGCAATATAACAGAGTCCAGTATGGTCGCTGTATTCTGCTACGTAATATTGAATGCATATATGCGCACATGTATGAATATATACTTGAAGCTTGCTATCATGACTGTTACAAAAAAGAGATTTCATAATTCAAAACTACAAGAGATCATACCAGTTTATATCTCAGATTTCTTCCAAATACACAAGTCATTGATCACCTGAAACAAGTCTGGAAAAAAAAAATTTGAGATCATTAGAAACTCTTGCTTTTTCTTCCTGTGAAAGTGCTGGAATCAAACATTAGGCAGAGAAGACAGGCCAAGATTTCTGCTTCTGTAACCTGTGTCTTTATGCATAATGAGATCATAAAAATGTACACTTCAGTATGGATTTTTTTCTTAACCAGTAACATACTGTTTTTTTTTTCCCTGCTTCCATTTTAGCTGATAGACATAGGATTGGCTGGCTCAGAAGGAGCTGTGAAAACCATAAAATTGACATCAAAGCATTTAGGAAAATGAAATGCAAACAGTTTGAAAGGCATAAGGATTTTCATCCACTTTAAGAACTTTTCTTTGTCTGCTTATGGCATCCGTAGTTACCAATACAAGTTTTAAAAGTATCAAGTACAATTCCATGAAAGACTCTTCATAAATAAAGTCAGTATCTGTGCTGTGCCAATTAAGAAAGGGATTTGTAACACAGAAAAACATAGGGAAAATGTCATACCTAATATTTTTTAAAGTAAATTACAAGTCGATAAGTAGAGTGGAGTGTACCTGTATTCCATCAAACATTAATAACAACAACAGCTGCAGGAGAACTACTCATCAAGTAAGATCAAAGTCACGATGAATGAAAACAGTTCAGTTTAGATGATATCTCAGGGGGAATTATATTGATTTGCTCTGCTTTGTGAATCTGTCTACAAGTATAGAAACTTGACAATGTTAAAAAAATGGTTGTGAATATAGGTAAATGAACAACAACAACAACAACAACAAAATCCAAACAGTGAATAAAAAGCAGCTATAAAACCAAAAAGAAAAATGAGATCTCTGTCTAAAGCATTTACCTGTTTTATCAGTAGTTTGACTTAAAGTAGTTAATACTACACAAACCAAAAGCAAATAAAAAAGTAGTTACAGAAAGAAATAGGATAATTAGTAGGAGAGCACTGAAGCATTACTCTAACAATGTTAGTATGATAAGCAGCGATGTTTATACTTGATTTAAGAAGCTCCTGCTAAGAACAAAGCTGACTTCACTGAATATTTTCCCCTGGATGAGTTGACTTGACATAAATAAACAAAAATAGTACAAAAAATAAGTTATATACTATAAAACTGTATAG
>PPHD01014726.1:0-16523 GCA_002909625.1 Bambusicola thoracicus | reverse complement strand
GACTGGAGGTGGGCTCTCATGAGGTGGTTGCAGGCTGAGCACTGCATTCAGGACCACCGCTGGACACAGCGAGTGCCACTGCAAAACACAAGGCACAAACAACCCCGGGCTCAGGGCTCAAGGAAGAGATTTTCGCTTTTGAGGCCTGATTAAGATTAGTTTCAGATGACTTTGAGAAGGATTAGAGGGGTTACACTCTTAGTGCGTCCCAGACTGATCAACAGGATAAATTCAGACACAGCCTTCAGCCCAGCCTCCTGCATGATCAGCTGCTCAATGCATGCACACAGAGTCTGCTGCCTTGCCTGCTGGGCTGTACAGAAATGAAGGAATGTCCCTACAAGTTGCTTCTTGGCACACATGTACAGGCATATGCACTTGGGTTCTATGCAACCAACCCTTGGCAGGACACACACAGAGAATGCTGCACAGCACTGACGTGCTCCGCTCCTGTACAGTCCTACATGGGTAAGAGGGAGTTAAGAATAAGCCAAGAGTGTCGATGCCAGCTGTGAGCAGCACGGGAAGTACCCAAGAGCTTACAGCCCAGTACTGTGTGCCTTTATCTTCCAAAAGAAGAAAGTACGCAGGGGTATGGCAGAGATAAATTAACAAGGGCAACTTCAGAACGTCAGCTGTGAAACTGCACCCATAAATGTGTGGACAAAAGAACAGAAAAAAAACCCATAGTGCCTTGAAATAACTTGAGCTACGGGGGGAAAAAACAACAGAAAGCAAAATGGGCTGAGATATAGCATGGCTCCAATGGGCTCCATCCACATCACCTGCTACTGAGACAACCTGCTTGGTGCCAGGGGCTTGAGTCCTCTGGAGAAGAAACCCCTGCACACCTGGAGTTCTGCTCCCATGCATCCCGTGGACTCCACACACCCCCATAAAAAGATGAATCACCCAAATTCAGCCTGGAGAGCTGCTTATTATTTAGGCTATCTGTCACTTCCAGTAGCCTGGGCTGAGGTTCTGCAGCTTCAGGCACAACAAGCAGAACATCTAAATTGTGAACAAGGAGGAATTGGATGGGGAAAGCTAGGCTCAGCAGATGAACTACACTAAAGATGATTACAAGCAAAAAGATCATGGTAAGGCTGAAGGGAGCTCAAAACTGCTTTTTCATGAAGATGCCCATGGAAGGAAGTAGGCTGATCTGGAAGATATGGTTCTTCGCACAGAAAAGAAATTACCTTGAGCTGATAGTTCAAGTGGAGACTCGAAGGCAACCCTATAAGGATTCATTAAGTTTTTCAGATTCTGAAATAGCTGAAAGGAAAACATACAGAAGTTAGGAGCTGAAAACAAAGATGAATTGTAGGACATCTAGAATTGCTCATCCTTCACCCCTACCTCTAGAAAACAATCAACTACATGTCCTTTAAATAAATCGTCCAGTTCAGCAGTAAATAAATCAAATGCTTTGGCTGACTGTTCTCCTAGAGGCTTCAGCACCTGTCCCTTCCTGCATGCCACTAACCATTCCCCCTCTGCCCTCTGGAGATAGCACAATCCATAGGGTGGTTCAGCCACTAACAGCCACTGGTGGGATAGGATGCAGTATTTTCCACACAGCAGAAGAGGATTTGACAGCACAGTGTGTCTGCTGCCTCCCTGGGCTTGGTGCTACTCAGCAGTCATTCCCAGAGAGGTGACCCACAAAGCTCTCACCTTCTCCCCATTGGGGTTTCCAAGAACATAGCAGCCCATGATGTGAATGATATTTGGTTCAGGGTTGATTTTACTCATCAGACGGCTCAACCTCTTCCAGAAGCTGGAAGAAATAAAAGAGATCATTCAGAAACTGGTTTCCTCAGGTGGATGCGTGAGGACACACAGCTCAGGAGAGGCCTGAGGCTCACAGTCTGAGCAGCAAGCTGCCTGTGGAGAGATGGAGGGTCTCAGACAAGGAAGAGCAGGGGCAGAGCCTGCTTCTCAGCCCCAAGCCATGTGGTAGGGAAGGAGGAGCTGCCCAATGAGACGAGGGAGCTCCAAGGTGAAGAAAAGGGAGCAAAATCCACCAGGAGTGTCTCTAAACCCACTTTACTTTTCTCACTACTGACTACCATGCTGTAACTGAGGGACATGAGGCACAGTGACCCTCCTTGCACAAGGATTAGAGCAGACAGGTGGGCTCTAAAGCCCAGCAGCTCCTCTGGGATGGCTTTGATCAGGTGTTTGCAGTATAAGCTCTTCTCAGAAGTGCCTCCCAGGCATGCACAGGTGGGATGGAGACATTTACTTCCAAGCATTCTTTCAGCTGCATGTCCAGTTTTCTGGAGGTCCCTGAATTACCAATTACTGTCAGATCTGCTATGCCTCCAATGCACTCAGAAGCATGTGTGCACATGCCTTTTATTGATGGTGTTTGTGCCAGAGCACGAGAGCACTGAACAGATGTTGATTTTAATACTCAGCTCTCGTGCCAACAATATTTTGTGTAGGAACAGGTTGGTATACAGGCTCTCCCCCACAGCAAAGCACTGTTAGACAAATTACATTTGAGCCAGCACAAAAAAGCAGGCAGCAAAACAGGCAAAGCTTAACTCCCTGCAAGGAAAAGCAAAATTGCCTCAGCAACGTGCTGGACTTTGAGCAGGCTTTGCAGAGACAAATTCCATTTCCCCCTGCATTCAGAAGGGCAGTTATCAGAGACAGCTGTGGGGGAATAGCTTGGATTTCTGCCATGGGTCACCTGCTGAGAAAAGCTACCTCAGCTACTTCCAAGCCCCAGAGGCACGAGGTGCGTGTTCTGGTTTCTAGTCAGCAAAGCCTTTGTTAAGAGAGGAAATGCCCTTTTCTCTCTTGATAATCTCTAGTCCAGAGATATACCAAACAGCAGATAAGAGCATAAACCTTCTGGTGACCTGACCCAAAGCTGCACAGCCCTGGGCTGAGCTTCGTTCTGTCATCTTTCCAACTCTCCCCCAAGGAGTTGTAAGCTGCTATTTAATTCCCTCTCTGCTTCATCCGCCCCAGGCTAAACCATCCCAGCAACCTCTGCCTCTCCTTCTAGACCATGTGCTACAAAAACAGAGCAAACAAGGCACAAAAACGCGATGCGACTCTAGAACACAACACAGTCACTTACAGGATCATATCTTCCTCCTTCTCCACTTTGGCGAAAGTGGCAACTTTGTTCTTTAACAAGTATAAGTGACCTGGACCCCCCTGCAAAAGAGAGACGGGCAGATGCAAAACACCTGAAGAAGCAGACCCTGGAGATATTCTGTGTTCAGTGCAGCCATACCCAGCAGTGCCACAAGGGAGCAGAACGGACACGCCAGGCTGGCACAGCTGCTACAGCCTTCACAGGAGACATCACAGGCACTAACTCAACATTTTCACATACAGAGTATGTTGGGGGTTGGATTATCCATTTGTTAATGCTGTTATGCCCACCTCGCTCTAGAAAGACATAGTAATAAGAGAAGGAAAAAAAACCAACAAAACCTTCACTGTGGGTGGCTGAAGAACAATAAGGAAGTAAAGAAAGCCCCTTTCATTTGGGTGTGTTAGGGGAGTTGCTGTGGTAGGCAGACAAGAAGCTGAGCACAGCAGGAGAAGCAGGCAAGATGTCACTGTAGAAGAAATTTGGCAGTAGCAGGCATAAAAAGATTGAATGCAACAGCAGGAAAATTAAGAGCTGCAGTCTCCGCGTCAGTGGGCTGCAAATGCTACTACTCTGCAGCATGAGGCACTTATCATCGAATCATACAATCCTTTGAGTTGGAAGGGACTTCTAGAGGTCATCTAGTCCAACTCCCCCGTAATAGGAAGTTTAAGTTAGGCTCACTTCCTCACTTCTCCTTCTGAGGTTCCCTGCACAGTTGCTGGGGCAGCCCAGAGCTGAAGCTCTCAGGAAAAGAGACTTGGGAAGGAAATCCCCACCGAGCCCCAGATACAGCAGTGCCCGATCTGTCCCAGCACGGCTCCCTCTGCCTGCACCTTCCCCCCTCTCCCTCCGCTGGGACTCCAGGCTATGCCATCTGCTGGTCGGATCCATGACATCCTCCATTCGTCAGCCGTACACTGTCACACTGAAGCTGTACAAAAACTTATAGCTATCATATCAGATGTACTCCTTCCTTTTCCAACAAACTCCTTCTGGGGGCTTTGCTAATGCAGGTTTGCCTAGGTTTCCTTGAAAGCAGCTGGGAAGGAACCCAGCTCTGGAGCTGGCTACACTAAGTCAAATGTTATCTGCTGCTGTCACAGCAGCTTGTGATGGCTTGCTGCCTGGGCAAAGGAGAAGTGAAAGCTGTATGCATTTACTCTAACAGAACCTGACGTTGGAATATTGGTTCCTCCACGTACTTTTCCCTATAGAAAAAGAGGAATTTGTGACAAACCACTCCCACTCTTACCGACTTTCATTACCTGGCAAAATATCAGCATCTTCCAGATTTTGCAGCCTTTCCGATAAATGTTAAGCTTCTTCTCTATTTCCTCTGGAAAACAAAACAAAACATGTTGGGGAAGATGAGCCATGGAGGAAGTGAAAAATGAACCTTGCAGAATCATTTTTTTCTTCTCAGTAGAGTTCAGCCTTGAAGGCCAAGCCGTAAGAGGTGCTCAGCATGCCTTTTCAATAACGTCAGAGCAAATCCTTACCTTTAATGCCGTGGCAAATGAGAAACCACAGCCCATCACAGGGCAGGCAAGGTACAGAGCAGCACCAGCTACTGCTCTGTAGTGACTACAATGCTGTACCAGACCCAGCTGTCCTGAGCTCCTGCTCACCTAAAAAGGGCACCTCACAGCAGCATTTTTGCTGCCCTGTGCTTCAAGCTTCTCCTTCATAATCTGTGACCTTAGCACAGAAAACTGCCTTACAGAAGTGAAGTTTTACTATGGCTGTAAATCCAATAGCACCACACTGAGCGTCAGGTGTCATTAGGGCGATAAAAATACCTTTGTATGTGGTAACTGAGGTGCAGGGCAAAGTGACTTAACATACTGATCAGATACATTTGCAGCAGGCAGGAGTTAAGATAAAGAAATAACACTCAGCATACCTAGGATGTCATCAAAGGTGGCGTGTTCGTGGTCCTGGAAAGCAAAAAGAGGCAGATGTATCAAGGTTTGCTGCCACTACCCCAGCTTCCATGACATTACTCAAGTTTTCTATATGGCACAGTCATATTCCCAGACAAACATACCCTTAAGCATGATTTAACCCACTGGTGGCTTCTTGTCACATTGCAGGAATAATCACCCTACAACACACCTCAGCAAAGAAACTGAAGACCAAGTGGCCCACTGAAAGTCAACTTCACCTGAAGACTTGGAGATGAAACCCACAGTCCAGCCCAAAGCATACACCATCAGACACTGTCAAAGTCATCGATGAGTATTTGACTCTTGGCCCACGTTGTGTATCCAACTGATGGTATTACACACGTCCAAGCTGGCTAACAAATGGCCAACAGTCCCAACCCATCTGCCTCTGGCATAGCAGGGTCGCCAGTACAGCTGTACAGCTCTCAGTGGAAGAGAGACAGCAGAGCTGAACCCCTGGCAGCACTGTCTGCTGCACAGAGACTGAATTTTCTGGGCTGTCAGTCCAACTCTTCCCTTTCAAATTAAACGAATGTGAAGTGATTAGGAAAAAGAGACCCACGAGTCCCTGCTGGCGCTTTAGGCATTGCTCAGGCAAGTCTCCTAGTGAAAATCAAGCTTAAGTTCATGGCTGACAGGGAAGCATCACTACACAGAGGGCAATGATTCACTGCAGTGCTCTGAAGTCTTACATCGCCTAAGGACAAGCAGAAGCAGAAGTCTTGAGCATGGCAACATGAAGTTCTGTTCAGGCCTGCCTCGGCTTCCCTTGCTCACGTCCCCCCACTGCCTGGCTGTGCTTACATAGTCCAATATCCCACATACACAGCTTTCATCCCACCTCGCTCTTCCACTTAGACCTGAGCCCCCCAAAAGCTGTGCCAAATCCCAAACTGGGGTCCAGCACACACCCAGCCCTTTCCTTTCAGCTTTTCCAAGCCACAATCGTGTTTCAGAATCACTGTAATAGGAACAAAGAAAATAAATCTGCGTGGAGTCAGCTTCCACCCTCCTGGGCAGAGCAGAAGCGATATACTCACGTAGAGAATGGGGATGATGGAGGGATCGTCCCTGCGGATAATTGTTGGGACATACTCAGCTTTGGGCACCTTGGAAGAAATGAGCTGTAAAGAAAAAAAGTGCAACAGGATGGGGAAAGGCCAATACAGAGTTCAGAAGCACAAAGGCTGTGCTAACAGTGCCTTGTTCAGTTGCCCCTCCTAGATGTTACCCAAACCAGAAGATAATCCAGACTATCTGCATTGCTGCAGAAGGTCCTCCAAGCCTTTGGTCCACTTCAGAGCATCCTCAGGCCTGCGGAGTACTCCCAAGCATCACAGATCCCAAAGCCCTCAGCAACTGAGTGCACAGCTCTGTCCAGTAGTCAGGACTGAGTCTGAGATGACAGCTTGTAAAGGGGAGATAGGTGGGCACCAAGATTGGCTGTATCCCAGTAAAGATCACTGCTGTACAGCCTTCCCTGTGTGAGGTTTTATGCTTCTGGCTGGAGAGGACTGTTCAAATTCATATGCTCAGTGGGCCAGAGGTGGGATGGCTGCATGCCTGAGCCGGGACTGGCCAGGGCTGAGCACAACAGTGGCCAAGGGATAAGATGACATCAGGCACGAACAGCCATAGGATGTCAGGCAGATGCAGGCTGCTTGGCAGCTCTGGATGAAGTGCTCAGCCAGCTTGTTAAGAGCCTAACTGGGTAGGCCTGTCATCAGCACAAGCCAAACTGAGATGGAGATGCAGTTGATTTGGCTGTGCTGCGATTTCAGGCACCTCCATTCATCGCTGTGAGAGCAGAGCAGGCATTGGCACTGATGTCCAGGAATGGACATCTCGTTCACCCTGCGGATCCTAAACTTAGCAGCTGTCAGAAGACGGACAGGGCCTGCACAGATAAAGGTAGCTGGCTCGTAAACACTCACCATTATTTTTGGTGGAATAAAGTCTTCTCCGTCACACGCCATGGCTTCAAGCTCCTTTTCTGCTTCCCAGTTCAAGTCAAAGTCACCATCCAAAGTGCCACAGGAATCCTGAAGGTCATGGCCTGTCAGAACACAGCGTGCATCACAAGGGCAGAACAGCTTGCCTTCTTCACTCAGCCCTGTCTGGCAGCTACCTCACAAGAAGCCCCACAAGCCATGAGACTTGTGCCCTCCTTCCTTCCAGCACAGTGACAGACACCACACATCGGGGTTGGCATCTCTAAACAGACAAACTCTCTTGACAAACGACGAGTGCACACACAGAGTCTGATACCACACATCACATAACATTTCATCACTCTCACAGTCACCGAGTTTAAGCTTTCAGATGCTAATTCACAACAGTCACCCTGTCATTTCAGAAATGGGGAAGGAGATGGAATGCAGACAGACTCTCTACACTTTAACATTGCCAAGCTGATGAGCAAAAGTCCAAAGACTCCAAAGCTGGTCTCCTTGTAATAATTACTGGTCTGACTACGTTTTCTCAGTGCTTATACAGAAACTCTGCCTTCTTAGTCACATTGATCCTGGCAGAGAATCCTAGAGCGCGAGGACGGCTGTAGCAAACACAGTGGTATTTCCACAGTATACTTGAATTTGCTCTCCAAATTCACCTTACCTGTTGGCCTTCAATGCCTCCTGGGGAAAAAAACATCTGGAAGGAATATAATTGACCGTTAAATGTTAAAAATAAAGATGGTTCCCTTAAGCCAGGGAGTGAGGAAAGAGAACAGAGGTGCCTCCACTTGTGTCTTTTGGGATGTCCAAGTGTCGTTGGACAGTGCTGGAGCACCAAACACATCTGTGTGAACCATGTCTTTTCCATTCGCTTCTGAGTTAGCTGAGGGAGCAGGGAAGAATCAGACTGCAAAGGAACCATCGGGTCATGTTTTGAACCTGGCCTTTCACACATCTCCCCCTGCAGCCTGGTACGGTGTGATCTCCAACCAGGAGGGCTGGACCTCATGCTTACCTGAAAGGTCCGTTGATTTCAGTAGTGAAGTTTATGTAATGAATACAACCCATGTCAGCATGGGCAAACCCATAACCAAGCTCATAACCCTTGCCTTCAGGATTTCAAATGAAAATTGGGTGAACCAGCCATTCTCTTTACAAAAAGAAAAAAAAAAAAAGACAGTGGGAAGATGCTGGCATTTCCTTCTGTAAATTATCACAACAGCACCTGGGTCCCCACAAGCGGAACACTGTAGCATTACTGAGGATTTCCAGAGGAATTCCTGGCAGCCCAAAGATCAGATCACCCCAAGCTATCATCTGTGCAGCCTGCACAGATAGGAAATCACAGTTATGTTTCACGGAGCATTGCAGCTTTGCTCCGAATTATTCAAGGCTACAGAAGAGCTCAGAAGGGGCTCTTGCACAGGAAGGTTTGCCCCTCTATGGTGAATGCAACCTTGGACCAATGTGCTTCCAGGTAGCGTGCTGCCCCCAGGCAAACAAGGGATGGTGGAAACAGAGAGCCATAAGAGAGCTGTACCACTGGGTGTCCTTTGGCTGCTGCACAAAAACATGAGGTTAGATGTGCTTGTGCTCTACCTGTAAATATAGGTACACACAGATGACCAGGCGCATATACCCAGAGTATTATCTGCTCAGATCTCACGAAACTAAAAGGATAACAAATGGGACAAAAGGGAACAGAGAAGTTACTCCAGTGGGACTCCAGTCAACACCTCAGCTGGAGGGTTTGGCCACAGGAGGAAGCTCAAAGGACTCAGAACTCACTTTCTCGAGAGTCATGGAAGGAATCAGCTTTGATGGGAGTCGGGTCACTCCAGGACCTGCTGAAGCTCCTCTCACGCCGTTCGGCAAATGCTAGGATAAAACCAAAGCACGACATTAACAGACTCCAAAGCCACCTTGGTTGCTGCCAGCAAAACAAAACATCCAGTAGATATCCACCAAAGCCACACATCACGATCTCCCCTGTGCTTGGTCTTCCGCTTGCCAAACGTGACTCCTGTCCACACAGCAAACAAGGGTCTGTCTTCCAGACAGCAGCAGAAGTGCCCGCTTTCAGAGCTGAGCCATTGTGGGATACACAACACAGAAAAAGGAGAACACTCGATGGTCACTCCTTAGACGTGCACTGCTCAAACCTCAATTTCATCAGGGCAATTTCAATATCCCAGTGTAGATGCTCTGACTCAAAGCCTTCACAAGAAGGTGCACACACAACAGCTGATGACACCTGTAACTAGACAAAGGCAGCTGTCCGCTCATTTCTCCCTTGTCATGTTTTAGGATGTTCTCTTCTTGTTCTGTTCCATCAAAGAAGGGGCCTTTAGAAAGCTCATGCTTTCCAAATTTTCTGGCAGAAGAAAAACTTCAGTTTTTGTTCACCTGCTGTGCTATGAGCATTTTTCACCCCTTTTTTTTTTCTCTCTATATAAATATATATATTACTTTTTTCTTTCTCCAAGGGCCATCTGTGCTGGCATTTCCCAAGCGGAACCCAGGGAGCTTGGCCCAGCTGACTGCCCTGCAGGCAGATATCTGAGAATCACCAACCACAATGTCTAATTTGGCAATTCCCTGGGAGAGCCATTACATCTAGATTAACAGCCACTTAGGGCCACTAATGCCTATTTCTGGTAGCAGACAGATCAAGCTCGCTGCAGTATATATCTAGTAACAGCATCTCACGTCAGCAACACAGGAAATCAGGGCAGATCTGCATTACAAGAGCTGAGAAGGAACCTGTCCTCTGCTGCAGCGTGTCCAAACGTGAGGGTCCAGGGAAACAAATCACATGGGAAGTTCTTCAGGTGATTTCCATCCTCAGCTTTCATTGAAACCAACACAGGGAGCTATTGAGCACGTGAAGAAAGCTTTGAAAACATGACCCGAGAGTTACCAAGGCAGAGAGGCATGCCTGAACTTACAGACAGCTCTAGGTGAAGGTGAGCCCTCTTCATTTGAGGCAGTGCTAACTCAGATGCCAATAAAGACACTTTAAAAGGCAATGCTGTTTGCTGTCTACTTCCCACAGCGTATCAGAATGGAGAGGAGATTCAATGCAAATCCAACCCAGCCACACTTTTGCTGTGGGCAGTCTGTAAGTGACCCCTGGCCAGGCGGTGGCAAGAACAAGCTGTTTCCTCTTCTGGAACAATTCTCAGCTCTCAGGGGCTGGCTACACCACTCTCAGCCCATTCCACAGCTGTAAGAGAGCCGTCCCAGCCAAGTTACGGAGAAACACTGCCTTCCTCATGGAAAGGGAACTGCTGTTTCCCAGGTCTACGAGGTGATTTCTTCCCAAGTAAAGCATAATGATCCCTTTATTTACCCCTTGCTCCAATCTCTTTCCTGTTCTTCTTTCTCTCCACAACCTTCCTCTCAGATCCCACTGGGCACCTCTCCCCAGGCCCCACTGTGGGGAAGATATGGTGGTGGGACAGGGGTGGAGAAAAGAGAAAGCCACCGGTCCACATGGCACATAAAGCACCAACTGCCTCCAGGGAACCACAGCAGGTCCACACCTTCAGTGAGAAGCCAGGCAGCTCGCTCTGCTCAACCTCCAGCTCTGGTTCTCCTCGCTGCTACGCCAGTGATCACCAAATACCATGCAGACGTGGGACAAGGATGCTGCAGCTCTTCCACACCTCATACAGAGGATGCAAATCTCCCACGGCCAATGCAGAAGGTCTTTGAAAGCAGCTTAAAGGCTGCTTGCAGATATTCATGTGCCTTCGAGACTTGCAACAACCTGGCCTTCTCTTCATAAGGTATCAGCAGGTCAAATCCTTTCTCCAGCCCAATGCTAGCTCCTTTCTACTGGCATCTGTGCACAACTTGGGCTCCCTGTAAACCACCAGCACAAACCCCAACTCCTCACAGCCACATCTTACAGGTTCTCACTTACTTTGTGCTTTAACCCTTCGGCTCCCCACCATGCGGAGGTGCTTCCGAAAATTCCTGTAAGAAAGGTCAAACAAAATCTCTGAGAAAGGTGATATGAGATGGGGCCCAGCTGGGAAGGAAACAAATGGGAAGACAGACAGTGCATTTCCTTCAAGGCATTCAAACACTGGAGAGCAGGAACCCAGCCCGCATCTGCTCAGGGTTACGTCTGTCAAGCACATGGTTGATGTTTCTGAACCCTCTGGACCAGTGTTACAGAGCAAGTGAGGTTCTATCTGGCAGTCCGATTCTGATGGGCTGCCACGGGCTTTGTGCCCTCTCTCCTGTGCATAAGGCACCTGTTCTGCAGCACCAGCTGCAGCCCATGCTAGCAACACTCCTTCTTCTCCGGGCTAACAGCAGGAGCTGCTCCCTCCTCTCTTTTCTTCCACACGTGCTCCAGCAGGAAAGTGAGGTGCCCTGGGCTTTGCCCTGCTAGGCAGCATGCACACACAGCTCGTGGCTGTGCTCATTCCCAAATACATTCAGAGCAGTTGCTAAAATCCCAGCAGCACCGTTAGCAACCACTCAGCCCATATTGCTCCCCAGAGCAAAATGCTGGGAAATATTTTTTCATCTTCTTCCTTCTTGGAAGCACTGTTCAGCAAGGCTGACTGCCCTCACGAGCCAGCTCTCTGTGCCTGCCTAACTACATGCTTTCCTGCCCAGCACCGCAGGCAGACTTCAGTAGGGCTGCAGAGTTCTGAGCTCCAGAGGAAAGTCCATCCGAGGGCAAACCTCAGGGACACAGCTGAGCCCCACAGTCTGCATAAAGCAGACCATCCTGGTCACTCCTGAGAGCATGAGGCAAAGGGACTCTTTGTCCAGCCTCTCTAGAGCAAGGGACCTGTTTCCCTTGGTTTCTCATCACTCACCTAGACAGTAACTGAAAAGGACAGGAACCAAACAGGACAGCAGAAAAGACACGGGATGAGCAGCAGATGAACTAGCAAGGAAAGGCTCATTCCTCCATGAACTCTGCTTAGGTGAGGTGACTTCAGCCTGCACTGCAGCCCACAGGGGATGGCAGTGACTCACATACCTGCAGCCTGCATGGAGCAGGGGTTCCTAGATTCCCTCTGCCCCTCCAATGTACACCACAGACATCACACAGCAGAGACTGTTGTTGGTGAAAGAGGTGAAATGACAAGTCGTCTGGAGCACACACCAGTTAGTAGAATGAGTAAGGACATGGTACAACCATGCAGACACTTCAACAAACTGGCTGGACTGGAAGACACATTCAGCACTGACATTGAGGCATTCAGAGCAAGGCAGACACATCTACTCTGGTTCAGAAGGATCAACACAAGTGCAGATCTTGTGAGAGTCCACGCCATGATCTGCACTGTCCCTTCTTTGGCTTCAGATCCCATGCAGCCATCAGAATCCAAACTCAGCAACTCAAGAAGGAAGACCTGAACTGCTCTGTATGCAAAGCCTTCAGCAGCGCACAGTAACTGACCACCAGGGCTGCTTTACAGCACGTTAGATTCAAATCAAATACAATGTTCTAAGGGAACCAGGGACGTTCTTTAAACCAACAGGTCTTAAATGTGGTAAATCACCAGAATGAAGTCTTTATGGGCCATTGCAAAACTAAGCTTACACCAGACACCAAAGCACTGAAGTTAACTGCCAAGGCCACCTTTACAACCTTCAGGGCTTTTGGCATTTTGAAATCCATTTTCTGGTTAAATTCTCAGTTCTCCCCTCCAGAGAGGAGCTTCTTCTGGAGGTGGGGATCAGTCTGCAATAAAATAGTGCTGCTCCCAGCTGCCCGGACAGCTTGTCCTCTCCCATTAGTGAGGGCTGAAGACAGCTCTCTGGATACATCCTCTAAAAACAGCTGTGAGCGGCTGCAAGGAAAATTCAGGGCTAACCTCTGCATCAAGCATTTAAAGAATGGGACAAAGGACCTTTTTCTCCCCTCTGCTCTTCTAGACAAAGCACTCTGGAAAAGAAATCCACGTCTGGGACTACCTCAATGCATCCTGCAGCCACCTGGGTCCTCAGGCCCCTCTCTGCTGACACGTTAAGAATGAAAGCATGGGCACAGCACTGTCATTCAGGGACACCTGGGGAGCAGCATAAACGTGCCCAGTCTTCTTGCCTGACTCCTACAATTGCACCTTGAAAGCCCAGTGTTACATGATCACTACGAAGATCTCTTCATCAAAATTCAGAAAGCACCCCTGACGTTACAGTGATGAGATCTCCTTATTACTCCCTGTCCTGCAGCACCCCCTGCAGTGCTTCATCTCTTCTCTGAAGAGCAGCATCTTCATTATCTCAGAGGTGAGTGACATTGTTGGGATTACTGCAGTACATCGGTGCTCTGCAGAACTCCTCCCCAGCTGGGATCAGTTCATCAGACCACTGGGCACTGCCCTCTCTTGAGGCAACACATCCAATGCCAGCAGGCAGCAGTGCCACACAAACCCACACCAGGCACAGTGCCGTGCACTGCAGTGCTCTGCAATAACCACTAACCTTCCAAAACACCTCAGGCTGCAAAGGGCTGCTCAGCAAGCACCTGAAACTGGGATCCTTGCTCCCCAGCGCTACCTGCCAGGCAATCCTTACATATTGCCGGGGTCTGCTGGCATGGCCCAGCCAAAAACCCACATCAACTTCATCAGCACTGCAGTCCCACCTCCTCCCTACCACGAGAGCAGCGCACACAGCTCTGCTGTACAATCCTTCCTGGGTGCCTCAGGAGCTGTCTGCCACACGAGGCCGGTGTGATGCCTGCAGAGCTCAGCATCCCCGAGGTGCACAGCTCCCACTGCTGCACCCGCGAGCCGCGTGAACAAATCATTATCTGACAGAGACTTGTCTCTGTCTAACAGATTCTGAGAAATCTCTTTCCTTTTAAAGATACACTGTCTGTTTATTTACCACATCTGCAGGTTTGATTTGCATTTGTCCTCATAATTGATGAAAAAAAAACAACCAACCAAAACACCTACTGATGAAAAAAATCTTCCTGGCAATTTCCCCATTGTGAGAATCTGATGTTTTTCTCCCACTTTGTTTTGAACAGTGCTGAAGTAATCAAGGCAGCTTTTAGCCACAAATGCTGTGTTATCCTTCCTTGCAGGCTGCCAAAATACACAAGCCTTGGCCACCCTTCAAATATCAGAGTTGCTCTGATTACCACAGTGACCAAGCGATGCGCCCTGCGAACCAGCAGGGGGAAACCAGGGCTCTTTGGTAATAACAGGACAAGGAACCAATCCCTTTTTCTCTCCTTTCTGTCCTTTAAAACAACAACAAAAATAACCAACAAACAAAAGTAAAACAGGCTTCTGGACAGTAGATTTACTGATTTTCCTTAAGCCTCAGATTTTGGAGGTACCTAAGTAGGTGTAACAATAGCATGAAGTCACTGCTCAGGTATTCAGCTAACCTCAAATTCCAGATAGTTAGGAAAGGGTTGGGGGAACTGCATTCTTAGTTTTCAGCCTGAAGCACAGGTCCCCCATGCAATATTGAGAAGCTTAAAAATAAACTCAACAGTGTTCCTCTAAGAAGACAGAGATGAGCTATCTTGAGTCCCGTCGCATCGTTCACTTCCATATCTGCAGCGCAGGCACTGCTAGTGTCCCTACCAACAGCAACACAGACAGGGACAACCACGTTCAATGTCACTAATGACGCTGTGAGGGCCCATGCAACACCAGGCACGGTCACGGCTGCGGGAGAAAAGGGCCCTACCTCTGAATAACAGCTGCAGAATCATTCTCTCGTTTCCGTCTCTTCCTTTCTGCGTAGCCCCTGAATGCCCTGGGAAACCATTTTAAGCCATTAACCAACTCCACAGCTTTGAACTGGAGAGGACATGAGACGCAGACAGGAAAGCTCTCACCAGACAACAGAAAGAGACTAGGCTGCCTGAGGGAGACAGCTGGGCTTTGCAGGACTGCGTGCGAGCCAAGGGCTGGCCAACAGTCACCAAACCAAAGGTCCTCACTCTCTAGACTAGATGGCTCCTAAAGAAAGCACAGCAGTGGCCACAGAACTACCCAAAGAATAGGGGCCAACAGCTGTCATCCCTGCTGCGGAGGAATGCACCTAGGAGACTGCAGACACAAAGCCTCTGTGCACCAGTTTCAAGAGGGACAAAAGCTTGCTAGCCTCCATCCTGAAGGTGAGGATGGCTGCGGTGTGATCCATACAGGCACAGCAGATGTAGCCATCTAACCTCTTCTCAGCTGACCAACAGTCGTAGCACAGGGAAAGCATGAATGAATATGCTGGACAGGAGAGGAGAGGACATTTTATCCCATACATCAACAGACAAAGAAATGAAAAATAGAAGATCATACTTACGAGATGCTAGGGATTCCAGGAGATGCAAAGAAAAAGAGAAAGAAGAAGAATTCGTTAATGCTCAGCCCTGTGCAGCATCCCAGGGGGATCCTCGCTCCAGAAGGGATGGATATTTCTTGTTAGGTGGAAGGAAATCACTTTTTAAGTTAGTTCTCAGTGGTCAAACTCCAGCTTGACCGAATTAAAACCTCCAAGGCAGCATCATCACATGGTACAAACTACTTTGTTGGGTCCCTGTGCAGACCCAAGGAACATGCAGGTGTAAAACTGACAACAGAATGCTGTCCATCAGACTACAGCAGCAGCTCAGTATGGGGGGTTATGGAGCAGGGAGGTCTTCTCCCCTGAGCACCTGTGGCTTGTGCAATCAGCCCACACCACCCACCCTGTGAAGGAAGCAAGCCCAGGGCTGAAAACTCTACAGCAGAAGCCAGGGGCTTGGGAACCTTCCAGCCAGAACGAGGAGGTGCCCTGAACTCTTGGAGATGTTTCTGTGTGAATTCCAGAGGCAGCTCAGACTTCCTAGAGATGTTATCTTAGCAGCTACCTTAAACAAGGGCGCTGTGCTCCTCATGGTTTCCTTAGGGCATCATTCTCCAAACCTGCCTGACTTTGGTCTCCATTAGCTCCAAGCTCAGCATCCTGCCACAAACCACACACACAGCAAAGGTGACTGTGGATAACAAAGGATGTGCTCACCAACAAATGAAATGCACTGGGTTTGTGCATGGTCCAGTTTGCCAAATCAGAACTCTAAAATACCAATGTTCACAAAGAGCAAAGCAAAAATCCAGCAAATTGCCCTCAGACTGCTCACAGGCCCTGTCAGTCCAGTGCCAATGAGCGTTAACCAGCTGAAGGTACCACCAGACTTGCAGCCTTCAGAAAGGAGGCAGAGGGACATGGGGGGTTAAGTAAGAGAAGCAGCACAAGGAGCTGCAGAGTGGCACCATGCAAATGCCCCCGTTCTGTTCCCCAGGACGGGCTGCACTCCCAGCTGTGCTGGGATATGTGAGGAGTGAAAGAGCAAGAAGATAAGCTCTATCTTCTAGGAGAGAGAGGTCCCTTCCGTATTACAGCAGCTACCCTCTGCCCAGCACTGAATCCAGCCTTCTCCACCTTATCACTGCAGATCTGATTCAGTCGGGGTTATCCCAAGATCAACCACCAGCTTTCTCTTGGGCACCCGGGGAGGGC
>PPHD01014725.1:0-16523 GCA_002909625.1 Bambusicola thoracicus | reverse complement strand
CAGCTCTCTGTCTTTCTTGTACTGGGGGCTCCATACCTGGACACAGTACTCCAGATGGGGCCTCACAAGAGCAGAGTAGAGAGGGACAATCACCTCCCTGTCCCTGCTGGCCACCCCTCTCATGATGGAGCCCAGGATACCATTTGCTTTCCGAGCTGCAAGAGCACACTCATCTTAGAATCTGGTAGCTAATAAATGGCTGATCAGGAACTGTTCAGTAGCTTTTAGGTTCATCAGGTTGATACTTTTTCATTCAAACCACAATGATTTCCTTCTGGTATAGCTTTACCCACAAGTCACAAAATAAAAATACCCTCTAAGTTTCCTAAAACTCATGTGGAAAAAAAGGTTGGTTGCAACTCATATCCCTGCTCTTACTCTGCATGACTGTAAAAATACATAAAGCAAAAAGTATCTCCAAGCTTTGTCCTAAATTTACTTTATTGCTATTCATCTGGTCAGACACATTTTCTAGTCCTGAAGCGCCTTGTTCTACCCTTTCTGTCAGGGGAAGAATTAACCTCTGAGGTATTTCACAGACTGGCAGGTACACATGTGATGTGGGCAAACAGGCCAATCTCCCACCCAAGACAGGATCCCAGCTACAGAATGCTCCCTGACAACCTAGGCACCTTCCCCACCATCCCATGACCTCCATGCATTGGCCAGTCATCTAACAGGCAACGATTCCTATTCCATCCTCCAATGAAGGATTTCCACTACTGTGGGAGAAGTCTCACATGTCTTACCTTACCTCCATTGGAGGTCAGTGCCCTTCACCAGGTTACCACGTTAGCAAACTTACCACCTCTTTCACTGTTACATCTTCTTCCAGGTACTCAAAACGAGCCTGTTAGCATCAATAATAAGCACAGAGGGGACTGTGTTTCTCAGAAATGAACCTGTGCCACTGGCTTTTCTTCAGCAAGTGTGTGTGAAGCACTACAAATCTTACCATCCAGTGCTCATGACCCTTCTCAAAGGATAAATCTCATGGAAGCGCAAAACTTGGGATGGAGGAGAAGCTTTCTGGCTACATTTTCTTAGAATTTGATTCTTCCCAAAATAGCAAGGAAAAGGGAGAGGTTTGCATGCCTAGATATGTTTATATTTGGCAGCAGTAGTGCAGATTGATAAATGCAGGTCATCAACTACATTTATATACAAACCTCATTCGCATTCATCACACCTTACTGAAATACTAATAGTATCAAAAGTTTAACTCTGCAAATCTTCTGTAAACAAAGATGAAAACATTATTTGTGCATGTTCAATGGGTATTTCATAAAAGTGTTTCTGAAGTTCATCTCTGCACTTTTCTGCTTTATTGATCTGAATACACAGAAGCGATCACACTTCTACGTGCTTTTTTGTTCATCTGAACCAGGCTTGCCTGTGTCTAGCCAGCTTAAATGGGACACTCTCACATACACTCTGGTTGTTCCATGGATTGAGGCTGATTCTTTAAATTTTGAATGCAAATTAAGTAACTTAAACAAGGTTAAAGCATCAAGAATATATTTGCTTTTCTGGCAATTCATGTGACATCCTCTCTTTATTAGAAAGTAAAAATAGCTGTACGAGCCATCCGATGGGTCTCTTGAAAGTAATGCGGTGACACTATTAAAGCAATGACAGAATTTCAACTCCTCATTAAGAAAGTTAGAATAATCTACCAAAAAAACTTTGCAGACCACTTTGTCCCTGAAATAACTGAATTGAAACCACAGGAATGATACTATGAGTTGAACTTAATCTTGTCCTACTTCTCTCAGTCACTTAGAAGATGGTTTTTACTTAATGTTGGTATTTCTGAGGTTATGACATGTCATTTGCTGGTGTCAGAAAAAATGTATCTTAGAAAAGCAAACAGACACATCCTTCATTCTTTTCTGTTTCACATAGCTGTCCCTCTTCCTTCCTTCCATGCTTTCTCTATACATCAAACATTTCTCGTCTCAAATCTGTCAGTTTGCAGGGTTCCCCACTGAGAGTACATGCTGGAAGTGAAATAAATGGGACAAACGGTGTGCTTAGAAGTAAGAATACACCTCACAGTATACCGCGCTATGACCATGAACTCTGTGAAAACTTACTTTTTTCTGTGACAACAGTATTTGATTCAATACGCTCTATCCTGCCTTAAAAGAAATCAGAACCCTGGCTACGAGTTCCTCTTACTTGTTCTAGGTGACCCTATGGCTGTTTTTATACACCACTCGTCTTGTGGCTTCTTCCTCTCACTTCTTCTAGCAAAGAAAACTCCGCTGGGATAATTCTGTCTCCATATGTTTCCTCTGCTCAATAGCCAGAGAGGGTTTATGGTTTGTTTGCTTTTGGGAAAAAAAAAAAAAAGACCTGCTTTAATTTTTGTTTGAACATATACCATGATAGACTGCAAAAAGCGAACTGACCAAAATAGGAATTTTACATATTGATTTGCTGTAATTGGAAAGCTCCTAAATGCTGTGTTTAGTAGAACGCATAAAAAGATAAAAGGAATGGCTCTGCTCGGTGCCAAGTTGTTGGGTGGGCTAAATTCTTTCCATTTTCAAAACAAATCAATTTGCCACCTGTTTTCATCCTTTTCGAGTGTTATGAGGGAGGCAAAGCTCTTTTCCTCCTCCCCAGTTTTTCTCTATAAATCGCTCATATTTTATAGGTTGTTTAAATTAAATGTTTATTTTTGCTCTGAATGTTTCAGAAGCAATAAAATTCTCTATTAATTCAGATGTGACTTTAAAGTATCACCTTTGTTAACTTGTATGATTTGCTATTTGTTTCTGTTTTCTCTTTCGTTTAGAATAAATGTTTATCAGAAAGTTGCATCTGCAGAGTCTGAATGAACTGACAGAAGGAAATGTTGACATCTGTGCCAGGCTTCCCAAACTCTGTAACCACAAATGCAAAACCTTGTTTGTGGGGATAGGCTCATTGGTAGAGATGAGGAGAAGATACCGCTTGTGTTTAATCAGCTTTAAGAATAGAACAGAATAGAACAGAACCCTAGAATCATCAAGGTTGGAGAAGATCACTAATATCACCTAGTCCAATCATCAGCCCATCCCCACCATGCCCATTAACCATGTCCCTCACTGCCTCATCCACGCAGTTCTTGAACACTTCCATGGACAGTGACTCCACCACATCCCTGAGCAGCCTGTTCCAATGCCTCATCACTATTTCTGAGAAGAAATTCTTCCTAATACCCAAGCTGAACTTCCACTGGTGCAACTCAAGGACATTACCTCTTGTCCTATTGCTGTTACCTGGGAGAAGAGGCCAACTCCCACCTTGCTACAACCTCCTTTCGTGTTGTTCTTGTATTGTGAAGTGAAACTTTAAAAAAAAAGGAGCAAAAGAAAGAACTGAGGAATTACTGATCCATTAAATAAACTTCAGCATGAAAAGAAAACGTTTGTGAGTACTTAAAACATGGAGAGGAATAGCAAACATGGCTTCTTGAAGGACAAGTAAAGTCAAACTAACCCAACTTCTTTCCATGATGACGGAAGAGAACAGTAGATAGGCTACTCATCACATACATCGATTTGCTTCTGATACTGATTCGTGGTCATTACACCTGTGGGCACATCCAGGCTTAAGTGATTAAAAGGGAGGGCTGAGCTGGATAATGATCCCATGAGGCTCTCAAGTCAAGTGAGACACAGGTGTCAGCTTTGGAAGCGTACACTGGGAGGTCAGTGACAAGATGGGAATGGGGGTGGTTTACTCCAGGGTAGAAATGTGTCACAGTAGCCTCAAAACGCCTACAGAATTATTAGTAAAGAGGCAGGGAATTAACCCTTTTCTGTATTCACAGGAATGAGATGAAAATTTCAGCCCTGCAGATTTAAGTTGTTCACTGATTACATTCTCTAGAGGGACAGAAAGTCTCAGCCATGAGGGTTTGAACAGGCAATGCCACTTCAGGATGGTACAGATGCAGTCAGAGCTGCCTTGGCTACAAGGCTGGAGCAAATGACTTCTCGTTATTCTTTTCAGTGGTATTTTTATGAAATCATTTGTGGAAAACCTTGAATCAGGTTCAACAGTATCTTCAAGTGGACGTACTAATATGGACACGAGTTATTCTACTCACTTCAGTTAAGCTATCCATGTCCACAAACAGGGGCACCAGTAGAGTAATTAGTGAATATCAGTGGCAGTTGAAGAAATCACCATCTGCAACTGTCCACGCTTTAACGTTTTTATCTGCTGATTTTCAGGGAGTCAAAGGGGTGGGATTACAGGGTCACTGAACCACAACACGGCTGAGGCTGGCAGGGCCCTCGGGTCTCTCTACTCAAGCCCCTACCCCAGCAGGGACACCCAGAGCAGGGTGCCCAGGGCCATGTCCAGGCGGCTCTGGGAGATCCCCAAGGAGGAGACCCCACAGCCTCTGGGCAGCCTGTGCCAGTGCTCTGTCACTGCACAGCACAGAAGGGCTCCTGGTGTTCAGAGGGAACCTCCTGTGCTCCAGTTTGTGCCCATGGCCTCTGGTCCTGGCACTGGGCACCACTGACAGAGCCTGGTTGCAGCCTCTTGGCACCTTCCTTTCAGGTATTTATGGGCATTGCTGAGGTCCTCCTGAGCGTCCTCTTCTCCAGCCGAGGAGCCCTGGCTCTCTCAGCCCCTCCTCATATCAGAAGTGCTCCTAGCACTTGCCATTTTGGTGTCCCTTTCTTGGACACTCTTCAGTATATCCAGGTATTTCTCATACTGAGGGGCCCAGAACTGGACGGACCCAGAACTCCAAGTGCATCCTCACCAGTGCTGACTAGAGGGGAAGGATTGTCTCTCTTGAATCACAGAATCATCAAATCACCAAGGATGAAAAAGACCTCCAAGATCATCCAGTCTAACCATCCACCTACCACCAATATTTCCCCACTAAACCATGTCTCTCAGTATGACATCTAAATCCTTTCTGAATACCTCCAGGGAAAGTGACCCCACCACCCCTCTCGGCAGCCCATTTCAGCATCTGACCACACCTTTGGAGAAGAAATTTTCCCTAATGTCCAACCTGAATCTCTCCCGGCACAACTTGAGGCCATAAACACGTAACCTGCTGTTAACACTTTTCCTAATGCACCTGACAATACTGAATGAGAAACACATCAACCTCCTGCTAGATATCTCTGAATAAAGTCAATAGAAAAAAAAAAAAGCAAGCAGGAGATGCTAATATCTGAGAAAAAATACTGAGAAGGGAAATAAGAGGGAGGCAATGAAGTGGCAGGTGGATTGTTCCTCCATACCTCTGCTGGTCCGTCACTAAAATGCTTTTCTGAGGACAGGGCTCTCTTCTGACTACGATTTCTTGCTTCCTGCAGCCCTTCCCTAAGGCAATAGACACATTCCTGTCAGCTGCAGAAATAACTTCTACCTTGTGACACTGAAAACACTGGGGAACCGTTTAAAAGCGTCCTGTCTCGTACAGATACACACAGAAGCAGCAATTACTGTAACAAGAGGAATAATAATGACAAGAAAAAGCACATCGTGGAGAAAGTCTGTGAAGGAAGTGTGGGCGAAAGCATTTTTTCAGGTTCCTTGCACGAAATATTCCCAAGCAACAGACACTGTGAAGTGGGAGAAATCCAGAACTCCTACAACATTTTGTCTGAACACCCTCACAGAGAGAAAGGAGTGGGCTTCAAGACAGGTACCAGGATTGTGTCAGTAATAAAACATACCTTTAGTTTTAAATGCATTTCTCAACCCATTGCGTTACTTTGGCTCTATCCGAAGGGTTGAAAACAGTGTGTTTTTCTCCGCTTGTAATACATTTCCTGTGGGTTGTTACCACCTATCTGTCTGGCAGAAACTACCCAGTTGCCACGTTGATCAAACCTTACCTTTGGATGTTATCCAAAATTACTTAACAGAAAAGAATCCAACTGGCATATCTACTATGAGGAGAATGAGCAACATTTCCTTGAAGAATTTACTCAAAGTAGGTGTGTGTATTACGTGCCAAGAAAAGAAGGAAATTTGATGCTAGCATCAGTTGATGAACATTAGCATATATTCTTTATATGGTACACGCTAAAGGCAATGCTGGCGAAAATATGCAGGAAAAAAAACGACCATGAACAAAATCATTGTTTTAAGGTCTTTCTGCCTCAATTTAGGGAAAGAAAATGGCAAGTTCTTCAATGGAAAGGGTTGTGGTTTTTTTTCCACGAAGAATGGAAATACTTCAAGAGATGGGGGTTTTCTTGTGAGTGTCTGAACAAAACATTTGCACTGATTTCAAAATCTGTATGTTTCAGCGTGTCCAACACAGCCAAAATATTTTGCTTAGAGAAGGCAGGCATGTGTTACTATTTTCAATGCGTTTCATGTAAAAAAAATGTCAATAATGAAGCATTCGCTTTGTTGATCCAGTTCTCACTGAGTCATTAAGGGCAGGGAACAGAAGAGACAGAAGGATATGAGACATCTTTGAACACAGCATATACAGCGGACTACTGAGAAATTCAAACCCAAACGTCTAGACTAAGTGGAAAAACTTGAAGGGAAAGAAAATAAAAACAACACACAAAAACACAACTTGGAACGGAGTCAAAAAAACAGGATGAAATGAAACAAACCCCCAGACTGCGTTGGAGATGTTTTGATGCAGTCTGGCAGACCAGCTATAGGCTCACTTCCTGCTCCCAGGCCAGCTGTGAAGACTGCTCTCTGAATTATGGACTTACAGAATCGTTAAGGTTGGAAAAGGCCATTAATACCACTTGGTCCATCCGTAGACCTCTGCGAAGGTCTCCTTCCAAACCACCACCCCCTTCCTCCAGGGGACAGGTGCCATGGTTTATTTTAGCGGGCAGTACCTCCTCAACCTAAGTTCTCTTGCCTCCAGTTCCCTTGCCCCTCTGAAAACACAGCAGCATGCCCCTGAATATATATACATATATATATATATAAATCTAAAAAATCCTGTCGTTTTGACCCCTGTCCTCAAATTCCATGTCTGCTTTGCCAGAATTACAATTTTTGGAGAAGTACTTGGCCTGTGATTTTCAATTAGTTCTGTCAAGCAGCGCACAGACGTTGGTCTCGGTAAAATGGGGCTCTCAGACATGGTAAGCAAAGCTCCCATGAGGGGCAATCATTAAAGGCAGGACTGTTAGCAGGTTTGAATCCATCCCCTGAACAAAAAGAAGTGGAAAAAACAAATTTGGCATTTTGGAGCCCAAACTGGCAGGCCTGATCTGAAATGTCATTGCAGTTTTCATTAACTAGTAGGAGCTGATGTCTCTCCTCCTTATCCAACACGACCTTGAAACATACCTTAAGTTTAAGTAGGTTGTTGTAGTCTCTGGGGGCCTATACTAGCTTTCCACTAATGGAAACCAAGTTTTGAACTTCAGGGGATGAAATGAGGTGAACAACATTGTCTATTTATCTAGTTACAGCTATAAGATGTAGGGCATATGAAATCAAAAGTGGGGCTAAAGGGACACCAAGAACATGTTTGAACTTCAAGGAAGTAGAATATGAATAGGGCTGGAGCTGAAGAAGTAGCTTAAAGAGTCTTGTTTCTCATTTTTGTGGTTCACCAAGGTGCAAGGATGACAAATATTTAATAGCAGACCATTTCTGCCACAAAACATGGCCATGGCTAAAGAGGCTGGATAATGTCAAAGGGTACCAACAGCCATCATGTGTGATCCTCCAGTGCATCATGTGGTAAGTAGAGGAGCTAATATGACTCTGACACCAATTCTTAGTCTATAGCCCTTTGTAGGATGGCATTCCTTAACAGTATCTCTCACCTGGGAGTAAGGGGAAGGAGACCAAACATCCTCAGACAATTGTGCACAATTTCTCACCATCATCAAAAAGGTAACCTGCTGTCAGTCATCTGGTTTGCTCCCTTCAGAGGTCACAGCCCTACGACAAAAGCAGTTCACCAACAGAGCACTCATAAACTCACAATCAACAAAAAAAGTTCCTTATTCTACTGCTGGAAGAGAGGCAGCAGTTTAAGTCCCCCGACGAGCTGTATATCACTGCAGCACTTCTTTGGGCTTGAGTTAGTGGTGCACCACTTTGACTTAGTAAGATATTCTGTAGGCTTAGTAAAATACAGAAGGGGCTTCACCTTCTTATTGAGTGGGAGGGCAGCAGAGGCAATAGTATACTACTATTGCTACTTTTCATGCTACTTTTCATGAACTACTCTCAGTTTGCAGCATCCTTGTATGAAAAGCCTAAAATCACAAAGAAAATGAATATATCTTTAAATATTAGAAATACAGTTTCCTTTCTTCCATTCTTGTGAATTCCAACCTCTTTCCTGATGTTTGCACTTAGCAGAGATTACTTTCTGTGATCAAACCTGGCAGCCGCGAACTCAAAAGGGCAGGCAAGTAACAGAGAAACACTGGAGAAAAGGACAGTGTGGCTTCACACGGTGACGAAGCTTCATTTCCTAGCTCCTCTGAAATTCTGCTCTTCCACATATCCTAAAGTTGTACAGCAAGGGAAAAAAATCAGTGAAAGTGTTGAGTCTGTAGGAGATATGAGATCCACTTTGAAGAGCCATGTGAGACGTTGGCTGGTGTTCAAGGGTATGCTGGTAACTTGTAAACTGAGAAGCCTCCAAGTAAACACTCTGTGTGTGAATAAAAGGCTTGGTGGAGGGCAATGTGCTGCTCCTTAAGGCGTGGTGGCCCCACAGACGGATGTGCACAGTGTCCATCTCGGGTCTGCCTTTAATGCAGGGCCCATATCCCAGCCAGCGATCGCCTCCCGACCCGCGCCTCAGAGGACCACGACGTCCCAGCTCACGTCGCAGTGCTCGTCCTACACGTGGGACCAGCTGCTGATCCCAGATCCCTCAGCGGGGGCAACGGGCAGCTCAATAGGGCTACCCCCTATGCTCTCATCCCCTCAGGCCCCTCCTGTGAGGGCAGAGGGCGCCGAGCTCGGAGTCCGCCGCCCCCGATGATGGCCGGGGGTCTCCGGGCCGGGCCGGGCCGGGGCAGAGGGGAGGCGGCGTGATGGGCCGCCCGCACGCACCGGCCGCTCCCCGACAGCCCGAGCGGCCGCAAACAGGCTTAAGGCCGAGGCGATTTGCGCGTAATCCGCGGCACGGCCCGGGGAAAGGGGCGCGGTGCCGGGCTGGGGGGGGGGGCCATTCCGCACCGCGCCCGGGAGGACCCCCGGGAGCCGGGGGAGGGAGCGGGGCCGGGCGGAGAGGGAGGAGGGGGCCCGGAGGGGGCCGGGGGAGAAAAGGGAGGAGCGGCGGGGAGGTGGGGGTGGAGGGAAGGAAGAGCGGCGTGGGGAAGCGCTACGCGCCCGAGTGGCGGAGAGAGGGAGGGAGAGAAGGAGGAGGCGGTGGAACGCGCTCGGCTCCGTGGGCCGAAGGTCGAGCGATGGAGGAGCACGGGGAGCCGTCCTACAGCGGCCGCAGCCCCGCCTGGGAGGAGCTGGTAGGTACATGCGTGCCTCGCCGAGCCGCGGGCATTTCCTCCGTTCCTTCCTGCTCCATGCGGTGCGGTTCGGGCTGTCAAACCGCGGCGCGTCCCCGGAGCCGGAGTTGGGCGTCCTGCCCTGAGCGGCACCCGGAGCCCCGTCGCCAACTTCGCCGGGAGGAGCGGAGCGGGATGGGGGTACGGAGCGCCTCCGTCGCACCGCGTCCAGCGAACGAGAGAGATGTTCTTCCAGGGAGATATACTCTTCCTATTGTTATTCGTTCCTATTTCATTTCCGCAGCCGGGCTGGGAATCGCCCCCAGCTCTCCCTACGGCGGAGCCGAGCCGGGGTTGGGGTGGCCGCAGGGAGCGGGGGGGAGACGAGTGCCTCCAGAGGGGGTTCCCCGAGAAGGCTGCCGCTTCGGTGTGCTGAAGCCGCTCGGAGACCCTCCTCCCAACGAAGGAAATCGTGTCAGCGGCATCCTCCGCCGGCGATAACATCAGATTTCCCCTGTCGGCGTCCCGCCGTTGGGCTTTTCTCCATTGTGCAAACACACGCACACGCACGGCGGGCGGGGAGGGCTATTAATAACCGCTGGGTCGCCGCTTCGGGAGGTCTCGGGCTGCCCGAGAGGTCAGGGCTGGGCTGTCCCTGGCCGTGAACTCCGCGGGGCGATGGAAGCACGCACCCGTAACGCGGCCACGCTTCCCTTTTAGGTGGCTGTGCCTTTTTGTTTGCCGGCCTGCACGGCTCCAACCCCCGGTTCTGTTTCTAAAGGCACTTTCTAACAGCGGAGTGGGTGAGCCGCGCTTTGCCCGTCCCAGTCTGAACACTCCCAGGAATCTCCCTGGAGATACCCGCGGTGACCCACGGCCACCCTACCGGGCTTTGCAACCCCGTGCCCTCCCAAATACATTTTGGCCGGCCTCGTTTTCTAGTGAAGTTGAACGGCCCCCTTTGCCGCCCTCTGCGGTCCTCAGCCTCTGAAGCTGCGGTCGGAGATGCAGCTGTGATAGGGAGCGCACACAGCTGGATGCGATGCGTTCCAGCAACATGGAGCTGACACCCACAGCAGCGCGCAAAGGCAGACCCTACGTTTTGCCTGGAGAGATGAAAATGCCGTGGGAGGAAAACAGCGAATCCCTTTCCCCTGAACGCGCTGTCCTACTGAACGGTGACATTCACGTTGGCTGCCGTCAGCCAAAACTCAGCCGAAAGTCGGGAGGCAGACGGATGGCAGCCCCTCCGTATGGCTGGAGCACCCCAGCCTGCTCCCTTCTGGGTGCAGATAAACACAGACAGAGCACTTCCTTTCCTTCCCCCCACCCCCACCCCCTCAGCCTCCCCCTCCCCCGATAAAAGGAGAGGATTTGGGTCATGTTTATCGTTCCGTAGCTGCATTTGTTCAGGGTACACACATGAATGCAGTTTGCAGGTTAACCACCGCACTCGTTTCCTTTTACAAGCCTCCAGTTTCAGTCCAAGCACTCAGTCGTCTTACCTGGTAACCTGCTGGTATAACACAGCAGCTTTGAGGCAGAACCGCATCGTTCTTCTTCGTATAGATCATACCGACCACCTTCTTCGGTGTGGGCTTTGTCTTGAAATGGGGACAAAGGGAGATTTAGGTGAGGAACTGCATAGGGTAGGAAAAACGTGCCCAGAACTCTCCTTCCCTCTCTTAATGTAGAAAAGGAGCAACGGGGTGAGGGAAACCATTGCAGGCTTGGAATGTGTGCACAGTGATTACCTCTGCGAGAGGTCAGGTGTTGGTTAGGAGTGCTGTTCCTATGGCTGTTCTGGGGAGCAACTGGCTGACATCACATGGAGCCACAGCTTCTCCTCAGCTATGTCAGGGTTGAGCTCATCCGTGTGAAATTTAGGCTATCTATACAATCCTGACCTTCGTTCACTGGTAGTTCACTTAGTTCACCTTTAGCTCACTGTTGAATGGAGAAGAACATCTTCCCACTTCAGTAAGAGCCAAACAGAAGCGAAAGAAAGCATCAGGTTCACCCTCTGCTCTTCAAAGGGGCATTCAGGGGCACTGCACTCCAGACCCACGCAGTCTAGGCTACAAAGTCCTATCCCCTACTTCCACATCTCATCGGGACCCCAGCCTCGCCTTCACCTTTTGAGGCAAAGGAAAAAAAACTTATTATCTTCCAGCTTACAGATGCCAAAGTGACCTAGAGATAAAAAAAAAAGAGGTAAATACGCCTATTATGGCGGGAATCAATATGAGAGCTGGAATCATTTCTGTTCCTGGAATCAAATGATGCGTTAATCTGCATTACAAACCATAATCTCCAGAGCAGCTGGAGCGTGTATTTGGGTTTTTGGTACGTCGCATATGCTTTTTAGTGATGTGTATTCTATTATCGGCGCTGGAAGCCGTTTGGTGGAAAGATTCTTACAGTGCACATATTTACCCACCACTTTGGAATTCTTTGAATATAAAAGGGCAGATCATCAGCTGATATCAATTGCCACGACACAAATGATGTCAGTGGGGCTGTTATGTGTCAGCTGAGAATCTCTCTTTCAGTGCCAACCTTTCTTTCCTCTCTTCACCAGCTTCCTTTAAGTAAGGAAATTTAAGGGGATTATTAAGAAGCGTGAAATTGAGTATGTGAGATGAAAGACACAATTCACGCACGTATCATGTGCTCTTCAGGAGCCTGACTCACAGCTTGTAGACGTCTGGAGGATTTCAGTGGTGCCACTCATACCAGAGCATTCATACCTGTGTTCCCCGAGATGAAATCTGCTATATGGTGCTTCTCATATTGAGCCTGGCCATCAGTCACTCGGGTAAGATGCAGCGATGGAGTCAGCCAGTGCTCCTCATCCAAGGAGAGTCCCGGGGACACCTCAGGCAGCTTTAGTAAAGACCAGAGCTGGATCATGAGCATGTATTAACTCCTTTGAAGAACAGAACAAGTGGGAGCTCTGAGAGCTTTAAAACTTTCCTTGTGCATGGAAAATACGTATAACTACTTTCTACATGAGTGCAAATGAGTAAAACTCAGGTACTCTACACAGCTCAGTGCTTGGCTGGTGTTAACACCAAACTCGCTTGGTTTTCTCTGTTTGGAGGAGCACTGAAAACTTCAGTTGGTGGTGGGTTTTAGCCCCTATGATTTTACAGCTGTGTACTTTGTAGATGCCGTATTCACCTCAGACTGTGCTTGTGGGGCATTTCTGTTACTTGCTGAGTTTGGTTGTTCCCACCCACGAACTCTCCGCCTTAAGTGAGAAGAGAGAGCGCTTCCAGTGCTTCAGTTCTGAAGTTCATTGAGACAAAGTGGAAGAGACTCGAGTCAAAGTGACAGGCACCCAGTGCCCTCCCCTCGCCATTGGAACTGGATGGCCTTTAAAGTTCCCTCCAACCAAAGCCATTCTGTGATTCAGTGGTTTTTGGGTTTGGGCAACCAGTGGAGAGGAGGGTGGCAATGGGGACGTCCACATGGGGATGGATGACACCCTTCTTTGCACGATGCACTGTGCAGGAGCTAGGGCTCATAGTTAAGCTCAGAATGCAAACCAGAAGCTGGAGAGCCATCCTTATTGCCCATTTGCATTGCCCATTTCACCTACAGACGTTCATTTAACAGCTTTTATGCATTTGAAATGTAGTGTAGTGAAGGAAACCTGAGCTGTCTATGCAGATACCTAAAACAAAATCTCCCAGTGGTGCAAACTTCAGGTCACCAATTGAGCCAACGTTGTGACCTCCCTAAATTCAAAGGTATTCATCCCGAATTACGGACAATGTCTCTCCTTTTCACCTTAATTCTGGAAGGTGGGTGAAATGCCTGCTTGTAAACAATTTTGCACTCAGCTTTGCACAGGATCCCCGTCATGTGGTGGAGACACAGCTGTCACATGTACCGATATTTTGAATGCGTTTTTAGCATGGGAGCAAATTTAACAGTGATGGCGTTGTTCATCTAAGCGCTGCTTAATTCAGTGCAATTAAATGGAGTCAGTGAGTGTTGTATTCCATCAGCACCCAGTGTTCCTCAAATCGCAGTCCCAGCCCCGCGCAGACTGCATTAGCATTAATTAGCACACCGTCTTGTCAGCTAGTTGCAGTGTTCAGTTGTCATTCACCTTCAGAAGGCTCTGCTAGCTGCAGTGAGTAAGCCATGTTCTGGGGGTAATCTGCTGTTCTGAAGTTGCTGGAGAGGAGGAAGAGGAAGGAAGGCAGCTGGGGTGACTAAGTGTCTGTAAGCTCCTCTCTCACCCTTTCTTCTTATCTGTGTCCGAAGTGAATTCAGCGCATGCTTGCTCTTGCCCAACTTCTATCTCATGTTTTTGAGAAAGAAGAGCTCTCTCAGGGTCGGAATGAGATGAGCGAGGAGAAGGAACTACACGAGAACCTCATCTACTTTCAGGTGTGGTACCGGTGGTAGGACTTAGGCCCGGTTATTACTGTAATAAGAAAAATGAAGTACTCACAATTCCTTTAAAACATACTTTAAAAGAAGCGATCCTACATAGAGAAGGGCAGCGGAACCTCACAGGAGCACCTGATTTGGTGACACCCACGTGGGATACAACACCTGCGTGGCTTCACGCGGATCTTCCATTTCACCTACTACAGATGAAAGTCCCGATGAAGGAAAAGGGATACTCCAATGTACGAAATCCAGCTCACGGCACGGCGCTGGCAGCATAGGATGGGTTCTGTGTTACGGTTTCGCTTTTGTTTCTCATTTGCTGCTCCGTATTTAGGTACCGCGGCACTTGTATTAGCTCATTGAGAGATGGCAGTTCCCTTTCGAGCAATATAAATAGAACTGCGGGAAGAGAGAAGCCGCAAGTATTGCTTGCTTTCTCATCTCTAATCCGCTCCATGCAGTTGGGACCCGCGTGTTTTATTTGGTACTGCTGAGACCGAGTGCTTATTTGGAACACTGACTACACGCAAAGCCGCAGTCGTTTCAGAGCCCCACAATTCAGAACATGTGGTGACATTTCGAGATCGTGGGAGCTGCCAGATCTGCCTCGAGAAGGGAGAAGCGACCCTTTTCCCCCCGCTCCAGAGGACCACTCGTGTGTGGAGACCACAACTGCGAGCAAAGTAATACGAAAATCAGACGGATGTGGGAGAACAACCACGGCCCGTTCCGAGTCGATGCATCCCGTTAGGCACGCTGCCTTCTTGCTTTTCAGTGCCGGACGCCTGCGACACACGGAGCACAGCCGCACACCTCCCCACCGCACCTGCACAGGTGCCCCACTCCCCGTGCCAGGCCGCTGGGCTGAGCCCCCTGCACAGTGGCCCACCCGTGGCTGCGCCTGGGCTGGGGCCCGTTCCCCTCCGCGTCCCTGGGGGCGCCGCCCGCTCGGCCCCTCAGCTCTCGTCTCCCGCCCGCCCGCCGCATCATTAGCCGCGCTCGGCGCTCCCCGCGGCCGTGAGGGCTCCGGGGCCGGACCTGCCCCGCCACGGCCCCTTCTGAGCCGGGAGCGGCTGCCGGCGGGCCGGGCCGTCGGAGGGGGCGGCGGAAGATGGCGGCCAAGCGGTCGGCCCCACCAGCGGGGCCCGGCGCTTCCTCGGCTCCGTCCCTCCCCCCCGCACCGCCCCTTTCCCCACCCTCCCGCGGCCGCCTCCTCTCTCCTCCCCGGGGAGGGGAGAGGCAGCGGCTGCCCGGGCTGAGCCGGGTTCGTGTGCTCTCTCTCGGCAGGAGTCCGGGAAGATGGCCGGGGCCGAGGCGGGGATGAGCGGCGCCGGGATCCAGCAGCAGCCCCAGCAGCAGCCCCAGCACCCGGCGGCGGCGGCGGACGAGTCGTCGGACAGCGAAGGGGAGCACGAGGGTCCCCAGAAACTCATCCGGAAAGTGTCCACCTCGGGCCAGATCCGCAGCAAGGTAAGGGGCGAGAGGACCGGAGCCCGTCGCCTCCTCCGCACCCCGGCGCCCGACGGCGCGGCCCGCGGCCGCATCCCGCTGCCCCCCGGGCTGAGGGGAGGCAGCCGTGCCTCTTCCTTCCTCCCTTCCCCTCCTCCCGGCCAGCTGCTGCGTCCACATCTGTCCCCGCTGGCAGGAAGCCCCCCGGGGCGGCGGGGCCGGAGGGGAAGCCGTCCGCCCGTAGCCGGCAGCCGCCCTGCCCTGCCCGCGTCCTGGGTGTGGGGGAAGCAGCCTCCCTCTGCTCCTCTTCCTCAGCCGCATCCCGCCCGGCCCCGCTCGCTCCTCCTGCCCCGGCTCCGAGGAGCCCCGCCGGGTCTGTAAAGCGGCTGTCAAAGTTTGGGGGCAGCGCGTTTTTCGGCCGGCTCGGGCTGCGGAGCCGTCCCGGTGGGATCGCTGGCTTAACTTCGTGACGGATGGTGCGTTTGCATCGCGGTTTTTCCTGTAAAATTCACTTCGGCGAGCACGTGTTTGAGGTTGCTTTTCTACTACCGAGGCGTAACCCAAGCAGAGGGATCCCGTAATCCCTCGCAAAACACGGTCCAAGTTCCATGGATGCACAGAACCCGGCTGAGGTCTTCCTCAGGCAGATGGCATGGAGGGTTCCGGTTCTGCACCACGGCTCACGTGTTATTCCCTTCGCCTAGCAAAGTTAGTGTGCATCTGCTCGTGTGTTTGCGTGGGTTTGCGCTCTTCATCCCTTCAGCTCCACGCACTACAACCCAAGTGCCTCTCTAACTGTAACTTTGAAAGTTGTGGCTTATGTTACCTGCGAGTAGAACCCTTCAGCCGGGCCTAACCTCTGTTACGCTGTGCTGTACGTCGCCTACAAACTTCCAGCTTTAACATCACTCCTCTGTGGCCATCTCCAGAAAGGCAAGGATGGGTGCTGTGTCATCTCTGCTGGTGCCAGGTGTGCACAAGGCTTCGCTGTCCTAGCACCTGATGCTTGTGTGAAGAAAGCGTGGGGATTCTGTGCTGTTGTTTTGTGGGCATGGGGTGCCGGTGAGTTCTTACCCAGCGTTATGGGATATTGGGATTGGGATGTGGACTATGGGATATTGAGGGCTGCGAATGAATGGCAAGGTGGTCTTCTTTCAAGGCAACTCTGAGAGTGATGCTTTTACTTATCTTAGTTTGCATCCCAGTTTTAAACTGAGACAGGGGAGGTTTAGGTTG
>PPHD01014724.1:4075-16523 GCA_002909625.1 Bambusicola thoracicus | reverse complement strand
CTGAGGAGAGCACAGCCCAGGATTTCCAGCCTTAATTTAAACCCAAAGGGTAAAAGGAAAATTGAGATTGAGATGAGGGAAGAGCACAGAGCACCTCACAAGTGCTCCCATCCTTGCTTCTCCTCTGCTCGTGGAGCTCACGGGCCAGAAAAAGGCAGAAAGCAGCAGCTCAGAGGAAGCCATTTGTGGTCCACAACAACGCATTTTATTGCTCTCACGCACCCGAGAACGATGCTTCATATTCTTGAGTGCCATCTACTGGCATTTTTATCTCTTCGCTATATATTCAACCCAACCCCGGTGTTGAAAGAGCAGTCAGGTTGCAGTCAAGCACTTGGAAGTAGAAAAATGCCAAAATCCGGGCTGTGCACCCAACCCTGACCCCATCCCCTCGCATGGATCCATCAGAACACGCTGCCTGACAGTGGCCACGCACCACTTTCTGCATGAAAAAGCCCCATCCGCACACCAGATGGATGGTGCTCTCCTAATGAGCAGCTATTCAATATTTTCCTTTATCCTCATCACTCAACACGTAGCTCCATGTCCTGTGCATGGCACGCTATTGAAGTCCTGCTCTAAATAATGAGCTATTAATTTTCTCCTGGGCTTTCCCAGCATTTATTATTGTAGTATCCGAGTGGTTTGCAAACATTAATTTGCCTTACAACAGCCCCATGAGGAAGGGTGGAATTATTCTCATGCAGATGGGAGGCCAAGGGACGGCCACAGTGAAGCCAGAAGGGCTCAGTGTGGTGGGGCGCTCACTCTGGGGTGCAATTCTTCCTATAGGGATAGGGCTTGAACCCCCATTCCAGGGCTGCTGCAGCCATTCACTCTGCCCTAATGGGGAATTGCCCATCTCATAATCACTATTCCCATTCAGCTCCATACACCCGGCAGAACTGCAGGACCCTTTCAAGGTGCAAAAATCATTTTTTTTTTTTTTGTATTCAGAGACAGCAGTGCTGCTCGTTTGCATCATGACAATATTACATTCCCCCATTACTTTCCATCCCTTCCACCTCTTCAGATCTTATTTGCATTTTTGATCAGACCCGAGCACCGAGGAGATGCCTGCAGGGAGATAGCTGTAACAGTGCCCAGGTCTTTTTCCTGGGCTGAATCAATTAATTTGCCCCTCTGGGAATAAAATGATTTTTTTCTTCCCCCTTGCAATGTGTACAATCCCTCCCAGTCTTCATTGGTAAGAGGGGAGGGAGAACCAGGCTTTGAAGTGCAAAGTCATATGTGTAAATCATCATCTCCTGCAGCGAGAGCTGTGTGCTGCCATCCCAGGTGGGCACACCTTACCTGGGCAGGAGGGACCACGGCACCGACCTGCTCTGCTCATCCTCCCTGTGGGTCCACAGTGCTCAGCAGCAGCCCTGTGGAAGATGCAGGGGATGCTCAATGAGACCAAATCACCCCGTGTCTGAGCATCACACCAGCTCCACCACCCAGCACCTTGCTGTGTTTTAAGCTTATATCTCACAGCCAGAGGCTGCAAGATGCTTCACAACACCCTGCTGTAAAGCAAAGCTCAGGGCAGGGGCTGCCTGCAGGTGTGGGGAGCATTTTGCTGAGCTGAAGATCTCCAGCCCTACTTTCCCCTGCACTGCTGCCACATTCAGAGTTGTGTTTTACCCTCTATTAAGCCCCATCCCCCAGCAGGCTGCATGGGGGTACTCCCATTGACTGAAGGTCTTCCTGGCTCTGCCAACCACACATTTTCTTTCTCATATCATGAAATCATTACTGTCAACCAACCCCAGCCCACCCCCACCGTGCCCACTGACCACAAAGAACCAAAACCAACAACACCCCAGTTCCTCCTAGGAGCACTCAGTCCTTACCTAACACAAACACCAAGTAGCTCTCATCTGCCTACAGCGACTCCTGTAGCAACCAAATTAGTACAGATCATTATGGGCTGGATGACTTTCAGCTGTGGATGCTGCTTGTTAACCTCACATGTTGCCCATTCCCTCTTTGCTATCGCCTTTCTCCATCCCATACCATACTTCCTACATCACACCACAACCCCCATCTCCCAGCTGTGTCCCAGGGGGCTTGGATCCCCAATCCCAGGGACTTGGCTTCCCAGTCTCTGCTTCCACTTCCCACCCTTACAAACACATGCCAGCTATTTGGACAGCCTATCTCCTGCGCTTCCTCGCACGGTGTTCTGCAGGTTCCCAATTGGTTTTGGCTCGTTGTCCTGGCACCATCCTCCTGGTGGGCAGCAGAGGTGCTGGGAGCTGGGACTGTGTGCCTCAGTTTCCCTCTCACAAGACAGCACAGCCACACTTTGGAGGGGCTGTGACACCTTTGGTTACAGCACAGCCTCCAACCTCGAGTGGAGCAAATCAGAAGGGAAGTTCCCCTTCTCAGACAAGGTCAGGGCACGCCACCTAGGTTGAACTCTGTAGAAAATAGTTAATTAATCTCTCTTGCCGTGGCCTAATTCTCTTTTCAACATGTGGCTGTCACTTCCCTGTCATCACAGCTGATTTACAATGGGGTTTAATTAAATCCTCTGTACATTATTCAGCATTCTCTGAAGACAACACCAAAGCAGCCAAGGGTATTTAAAATGTCACCTGCTGAGACGTATCATCTTCTTCTAAATAAATATGACAGTGATCAAACTTTGGCTAATTACAGTGACTTCGTTATTTGTTTGTATGTTTTAATATTTAATTGCTTTCGTGTTCATCCAATTACAAAGCAACAGCAAATAGAAATTAACTTTTTATCAGCGTGTTCCCAGCCCAGCTAATCAGCACTTCAAAGGCCAGGCACAATAGGAGGCCATCCAACCTGAGAGTGCTTTACAATATATTCTCTGCTGAATGGACCGTTGGATTAAATTAAGGCAGAATTGTGTTTGTCAGTGTATTCCCAGCTCCCACCCAGATTCCCTTTATGTGGTCGTTTATGGGCCTGGCTGTGGCATCCTTGCAGCAGGGCAGTAAATTGTTTGCATTGCTCCTGCCCTCGTTCAGGCAGCGCTGGCTGCAGCCTGAGGTAGTGGTGCTGGCTCTGCATCAGCTGAAACGTGGGGAATGTCCCATTGCTGTGGTGCTTGGATGTGCAATGGGTGCAGCTGCACTGGCTCTTGTTGCTTCCCTGGGAGGTGTGCATCCATTCTAGCAACCAGCAAGGGAAAACAAGCAAAAAAAAACCCAAACTTGAGGGCACATAACCACAGTAGTCAAGACGATTTTTGCCCGTGCAGCCATCATAGAATCATTAAGGTTGGAAAGACTGCTAAGATCATGCAGTCCAACCATCAACCCATCCCATCGTGCCCACTAACCACGTCCCTCATTGTGATATCCACCCTTTTTGTGAACGCCTCCAGGGATGGTGACTCCACCATCTCCCTGGGCAGCCTGTGCCAATGCCTGGCCAGTCTGACCACTGAGCAGTAAACTACTTATATTGTCAGAAATACAGTGTGGAAACAGAGAGGTTAAGCAAAGCTGGTTTCCCTCTGCGTACCTCCTGGTGAAGTGGAAGCTTGTTGCAAAGAGCGATTTAGGGTCAAAGAAAACAGATAAATAGCACATCTGCCTAACATCAGGGGAGAAATACAGCCAGACAAGCACATGCATAAATGACCCACATTAAGGAGAATTGATCTGTGTTGTATCAGTCCTGCTCTGCGCTGCCTGATTATTATCGCTGCAAACAGCCAAGCCTTTTAGTTACCACAATAAGGGTCTGGACGGGAGGTTTGGGAGTTGTGCCACAAACAAACACGGCTTTAGAAGCAGCCTATGTAATAATGATAATAACACAGTGCAATCTCCTCGTTTTAAAAATGAAACCGAACAAATGATGCAGACTTAAACCCAGGCCATGGTTAGAGGCATTCACAGATTCCAACGTGATGCTCCAAACCTTGCCTCGCTGTCTCCTGGAGCTCATAGCACATCTCTCAGTGTAAGCACGAAGAGTAAAGAGATCATACGTTTGCACAACAGAAGACTGGAGCAGTTGGTGGGCTCCTTGTTGCGTGGGCCAATGTTCCTTAAGCAAGTAGTATGAGAAGTGGAAGACTCAAAGAGCCACGGGCAGCTACAGGTCCTCAGCATGCTGGGAAGTGCTGCAGTGATCGCCATGCCTTGGCCTTATTTATTTATCCTGCGCTACTGCAGTAAGAGCATGGGAAAAAGATGACGTAGACCTATTTCTCTAGGAGGGAGGGGGTGGTTTATATTGGATATGTAGGGCAATTTCTTCTCCAAAAGAGCGGTGATGCAGTGGCACAGCCGCCCAGGGGGTGGTGGAGTCCCCATCCTTGGAGGTGTTCCAGAGCCATGGAGACATGGCACTGAGGAATGGTCAGTAGGCATGGCGGGTTGGGTTGGGGATCTTACAGGTCTTTTCCAACATTCATGATTAGATGACTCTTTTCTACGATTCTCTGTGTCACGGAAAGAACTCATCTTTGTCCCAACGGCACTGGGGATCAGCGCCAGGGAGGCACCACCTCTGTGAGAAGGCTGTGACACCGCTTTGCATAGGAATCCTCAGTGTGGGGAAAAATTATACTGGGAAAGGAAAAAGAAAATACTTTTATCAGATGTTTTTATTAAAAAAAACCCCACCAAACCACAACGTTTTCCCTGCTGAGAAACTACTTCGTGGTTAATTTTAGGCTTATCTCATGAAATATTAAATGAACAAATAAATGTCTTGGAAATACTTTGATTTTATTGAAATAAAATATTTAATTTGACCCAAAATGCTTTTTTCAGTTTTATTGGATCTCCGAGACGGGTTTCATTTGAGAAATCAAACAGTGCAGAGCTTTTCATGCAGACAGCAGATCTAACTCCTGCCCAGCTTTGGTACCAACTTATTCACCATATTGACTTACAATGGCTTTTGTTGTCGTGGTTTTTCTCCTGCAAAGTGATAGCATTCATTAAAAGGCAGACAAACCAGGCTCACCCCAAGGAGGAAGCTGAACAACTTTGATGGGCCCTTTTGAAAGAGCTGAGTGATGAGCACAGTGGCAGCAATGCAGAGGTTTGGGTTGGGAGGAGAGGAGCCCAGAAGGAATCCAGAAATACGCGTGTGAAGGAAAACAGAAACTTTCTGCTTTGATGAAAAGAAAATCCAAGCGTTTTGAAGTCTGTGCACAAAGACTGCAGCAAAATTTGCTGCCAGTGACATGAGAAGGGGCAGCTAAGGAAAAATAAACTTCCAGCTGGAAAGACATGGTCGGCATCACAGAAAAGTCACTTTCTTCTCAATAGAAAGAGGATGGGAAGAACCAGTCCAAGGGCTTCAAAATGTTTGATTCCAAACAGATTCTTGAGATATAGAGCTTTCAATCAGGAAACTGGAGAGCAGAAAATATCCTCTTTTTCCTGGCCAGGACTAGAGCTATATTCACTATGGCTATATTCACTATGGCCAGGAGCCATCGCTGGGACGGCTATAGAGAAACATGGAGAGCTGTTCTCATCCCACAGGAGAGATGGGGCCAATGGCTTCACAGCACTGCTGGGCTCTACCTGACACAGCCATGGGGTTTTGACACAAAAACATGCCACGCCACTTCAGCTAATTCCCAGCAAAATCCTGTTTCAAACCACTTCAGTATCACTTGACAAAGAAACCATTGGAGAAAACTCTGAAGTCACCGCCATATCATCTTCCAGCACGGAGCTCTCCCGTACACACACACAGCTTGGAGGGAATTCCTGTCCTCAGGCTTAAGCTAACTGCAAACCGAAACACAAAACCCCGGGCTCAGCCACAAAAGCCAGCTTGGACCAAAGCAAAGGCTCCAGCTGGCACAGCCCCTTTCCTTTGTGACTTGCTGGAATTTCAAATTATGATTTAACATCCACATCTGGGCCAAGAACAGTACCGATATTGTTATTATTGCCGGAGCTCAATCTTGAATGCTTTCCAGGGTGGCAAGGATATCTCCCACTCAGTTTTATTGCTTGGTTCCTGCATTTTTCAGCTCTAATAAATGGGGTGACCAAGTCAAGGGCATATATCCAGGTTTCTGAAGCTGCCGTGTCATCGAAACATAGGAAATAATAACATATATTGGAGATAGCATGAGAACTGTTCCACTTGGCTCTCCATTTCCTTGTTCTTGGGCCTTTGGTCCAGAGATGTTAACTTTTGAATTGGGTCCTGGATCCCAGAGCGAGAAGATCACAGGAGAATCTCAGCTCATTCACTTGGAACCAAATTTCTAACCTTTGTGCTGCAGAGAAAGATAAGGCTTCGAACTTCGGGACGAAGAAATCAGTTGGGATGGTTTAGAAGAGACCCATCGGTGAAGTCCATAACTTGGAGGAGCCCCGGAGGCACGAGGGCAGTGACCTCCAGCAGTGACCTCCAGCAGTGCTCTGTGCCAGAGCTTTTTTCAGAAAGAAAAGCTGCCAGGAAAAGCAGAATCCACGGCGCAGAAAGGGACGGATCGCCCTCCAACACACACAGAGGGAAATCAAAGCGGGCGCTTTGCATACAAGCCTTGCATTTGCAATTCTGATGCTCTAATAGGAAATGGCTCCCAACTGGGGGAGGGGTAGACAGGAAATATTACAGCTATGTTATTTTGTTACACTAATTACCAATAATGGCACATACTAGGGCACCAACCACAGCCAATTCATTTTGAAAGCTATATAATAATGTTTAGGATAAGGGAATTAATTTTTATAGCCACCGAAGCAGATTTACTTGCACTGTAATGCAGATTTATTACAAATTAAATTTCCTAACTCAAAGTTGGAGAGGCTCAGCAGGACCCGAGGGGACACAGCGCCCCATTGTATGCAGGAGCTTCTGCTGCTCCAGGGCTCACGTCTGTGGGCCATAGACCACTGTTACACAAGAGTTTGGATGCGCCCTACAGCATGAATGCGAGCAGGCAGGAGAGCACGACCACACTGGGTGACTGCCATTCAGACAACTGCTTGTGGAAGTTGTTATTATTATTTTTTAATACATACTGTATTCGCTCTAAAAGGTGAAATTTCAGTGCTACAGGCTTTCCGTGTAAAAGAAACTCCATAAAAAATTCATGCAGTGGAAACTTTGAAGTAAAGCCAGGAAGATGCAGTCATTATTTTACAGAAACATCTCTGGTGTCAATCATTGACTACGGCGCATTTCAGACCGCTCGGGATCGGGACAGACGTACGTGGAGCCAAAAGCAGAGCTGGGTGTGGATGAGGGAGCTGGATAGGGCAGGGAAGGGCCCTCATGCAGTCCCAATAGGAGCTCGGCATCACCATTTCCAATTACCAATTCCATTTCCAGTTATGGTGGTGATGGGTTGATGGTTGGACTAGATGAGCTTAGTGGTCTTTACCAACCGGAATGATTCTGTGATTCTACCACCAATATCCAGTATGCTGAAGTGTGGTTTTGTTATAATCAATACCCGTGATGGGCACCCACCAGGCTGCCTTTCAGGGTGCAGGACATGGACTGGGCAGTGCCCAACTTCTGCGCATCTACAGCTTGGGAAAGGGATCCCAGCTTGCCAGCTCAACACGTGCCATTACGATGCCCTTCAAGAAGTAAAAGCTTGTTCAGCCCAAGCTTTGCAATAGCTTCAGTGCCAAGTGGCAGCACAGCAGCTGAGAAGGGCGAGAGGGGCTCACAGCGGTGCTTACACATCAGCCCTGCACCAGCAGATGGATGGAGGCACCAAACAAAACCTACCCAAGTTCTCTGGGAGGCACAGGCAGAGCTGGAGCTGCTCCAAACCTGGCTCAGAGACATCCCTATGCACAATGCTGCGGAGAATTGGAGCGATCCTGCTCACACGTTGGCTCTTTAATGACAGCCACAGAGATCCCATCACATTAAGCCTCATCCTGGGAGAGGGATGTGGAGGGAGGAGAGTCATTAGCTCAGCCTGGGTGCCCTGCAAGGAGGAGGAGGAGTGGTTTCCTGTGATAATACTGCACAGGCTGAGCTCCCACCGATACTTTCCTGTGCTCCAGGATAAATGAGACTTCCCTAATTCTTTCCCCACTGCAAATAAACAGACAGGGAGCCTACACCATGCGGCTTGTAGTGCCCTATCCATCACAGCATCCCGACTGTAGGTAGCAGCGATTACAGCTAATTATTGGCAATTACCTCCACTGAGCGGGTAGGTGTGTTTCCCCAATAACTTTCAGCAGCTCCCAAAGCTCTTTGATGGCTTCTCCATGCAGGAAGGAGGGCGGCAGTGACTCCCCCTTTGCGCAGCAGCCAGATTCTCCTCCCACATCTCTCCCCACTGGGCACCGTGGTACGAGGGGAGATAAAGTGGGAAAAATACTCAACCCCATGAGACCACAGCGTCAGCGACACACCGACAGGTTGGTGGGAACCTTTCTGCCTGGAACGACTCTTCCTGCCTCTCGCTCCCGCGATCGAGCCTGGATCCCCCCTCCCCTCCTCAGGCGTATCATTCAATCCATACAAAAACACAACACAAAAGCGCATGTACAGTCAACTCTTTCCCCACATATAAAGGAACACGGCAGCGGGTGAGGGATGGATCCTTTGAGAAATTCGTATGCCAGCCTTCCCACTATAGTAATTTCATTCTGTCTCTGTAATTGTCTGATATTACATTGTTCCCTGCCGGAAGATTAATTAGCTAGTCTTACCCTCCAACATACCATCCCTCTGCAACCCTCAAGGAAGCTGGAGTGGTGCCAAGCCGTGTGGATTTGCTATTCGGGCTGGCAGCTGCTGCTGCTGCCGCCACGAAAGCCTCCTTTTGTCCCCGAGTAGCTGTTGCTGTGCCAACTGACCCCCACGTCCCCGGCCCTCCCAAAGCCACCGATGAGGAGCTGGCCAAGGTTCAACACGACGGGCTACGGGTTGGGAGAGGAGGGTGGGGAAGGGGGGGAGAAAAGGAAAAGAAAAAAAAAAAAACAACAGAGAAAATGCAAAAGAAAAAAGAAATCAACACATAAAACACACACAAACCCCGACCGCCCCCCACGCCCCAGCCCTCTGCCTGGCGTAATTACTCACGCTTGTTAAGCATGGCTGCATTGCGTATGTGAGTCACGCGGGCCGGGCGCATGTCGGTGATGCCGCGGTGCTGGCTGGCAGTGGGAAGGGCACGGCGGCACCGCGGGGACACCGCACCATGGAGGTCCCCAACAGAGAGTCTGCAGCTTTTGTTCCCATCCTTTCTCCCTCCCTTCCGCCTTCCCCAGGCATGGGTTTGAGTGGAGCTGCCTTCGCTCAATGGCGGTGCACAATGGATGGGGTTTGGATGGGTTCCCATCCAACAGTGGGGGGAAACTCCTTAAAAGATAGGGAGATGTCTCCATAGCCCAGTGCGCGCCACAGAGCCATGCTGACAAAAGCACTGGCTGCCATTCCATGCAGTGCTCCCTAAGTCACGTTGGTTCAGTATGCTATAGGACATATTCAGACGCATTTGCCTGGTGCCCTATTTTGCTCCCAAAAGCACTAGGGTAGCTCACACATGTTGGTTTCCTGGCTGCTCTGCCCCAGCCCTGCTGCTCGGCCACCCTGAACACCGCTTTAGCCTCCGTCCCCATCAAGGCCACAGTGCAGGGCAGCAAAGATGCCTACAGATTAAAGGGCAAAAAGAAAGGAAAAGGGATCCCTGTGTTGCACGTAGAGGAAGCTACAGAGGGCTGCAGTCCACCTTCTACTCTAAGACCCCCAGATCGCAGTGAGGATGTGAGGAGGTTTTCTCAGCACAGGCTCTGCACCGGCACGTGGGAAACCAGCTTGGAATCGGTTGTTGTGGGGCTGCAGGGAACGGTCCCAAACTGCGCTGGGGGCTCACTGAGCTCTGCAGGGAGGAGATGTGGGCACCTCAGCGCCCGCTTCACCAGCAGCCCCCCTCCCCGGGTGCTACGGAAACGGGAATTAAGCGATGATGAATGCGGTATTAATTAATTAAAAGAAAACGCGCACGAAGGGGGCGGGGGGTCCTGGTGCCCAAGGAGGGGCCACCCTAACCCTCGTTGCTCGTTGGCTTTGCTCAGCGGGAGGCAGTGGGGCGAGTGGCAGCAGTGGGACGCGGGGACCCGGTGGGAACAGCTCCGTGCCGCCATCTTCTCTCGGCACAGAGACCGAATACAGAATCGATTCTGCACACCCCGAAATGGCTGCATGGGAGGAGGGGTCACCGGAGGAGCTCAGAGCAGATGGCACCGCGGGGACTCTGCTGCTTGGGTTTGCGGATGGGGGCTGTTCACACGTGTGATGAGCTGCAACGCTCAGCTCCAGTAAGGTGACGAAGGCGGCACAGCGCGGCGCGTTGCTTTGATTTGCATTCTGCACCCACCTCCGGCACGTGCTGAGGTCTGGGAGCCCATCGCCTCCTCCTGTTGCGGGCACACGGACACAGCAATTCCAGATTGAATGGCAAAGCTCTTCCAGCTCGCGCCATCCTTCCCTCTGCCTTTGTGTTCAACCCACTCTTCTTTTCTCCCACTGCAGCGATAATCCCCCATAGCGGAGCACCAGGGCAGCTCACGGCAATTCTTCTCCCAGCTCTCGCTCGGGGTACACTATTTATACCTCTTTCAACACTGACTTTTCCAACACTTTCCTTTTTTTTTCTTTAATTACTTGCATTTGAAATAAAAATGCCAACCTATGTGAGTGACTGCCCTCACTGCAGTCCCAGTCCTCCGGCTAATTAATGTCTATTAGCTTTGGCTTATACACCAGGATGCCTAAACCCAGAACACACAAGGCTGCCAAGTTACTTTGCAAACAATGCTTGCCTTGAAGAAAGGCGTGAGTTGGGTCATGCAGTTGTGTGCCATCTTACAGTAATCCTTGGTTTCAAGGTGTCCTCAGAGAGGGGAAGCTACAGCTTGGCCACCCCCAGCGAGATGGCTGGGAAACCAAAGAGGAAAGTAAAGAGAAAGGAGGCATCTCTAAGAGAAGGGAGGCATCTAAAAGAGAGAGAGGCAGCCAAAAGTCGAAGGGCTGCTTATTTAGCAAGGTGACAAATAAAGGACAAAGGAACAGACAGGGTGGGAAGGTTGGTTCAGTCCCGGCAGCATCCAACAGTCAGCGCTGCCGAAGGCTGCAGGTTTCAATCTGATTAAAAGAGGAAAAAGCCTTATGTAAACTTAATGCATAATTAACCTGAGAAAAGCGCTCGCAGAAGATATTACTGAGGTTGTGAGAGCATTCGAGCCACAAAAACAATTCCATCGCTCTGTGAAGAATGAGAACATCCACTGTGAAATCATTTCGGTACTCACCTAATGAAAAGCATGGAGCCTGCTGCATCCCAACCAGGGCGGACCGCAGGCTTTACATCTTCCTCCGGAGTTAAAAGTCCTTGCAAAAATACCCACAGCTTTCATCCTCCCACAGTCCTCTGTGTAAGCCGTGCATTTTCTGTGCCCCCCCCCACTTCATTTCACACCACCCTCGGGGTCTCATGGTACAGACACTGCTCAGACCCACCCAGCTCCCAGGCTGTGTTTGGGATCCCAATCTCCTACAGGCCAATGCCTGTAAGCAAACCACCTGCGGGCTCTGCCCTCTGCTCAGCTCCAGGCCTGCTTACAGCCACAGCAGCTGTTTCACATTTCCCAGTTTAAAACCTCATGTTACATCAATGTCCCTCTTGCCAAAAATCCATCGAGAGGTTGGCTCTGCGAACCATGTCAGAGTGCCCCCGTCCCTCCTCCCCCCCCCAGGAGGGTCCTGACCCAAACATTTGAGGCTCCCTCTGGAGAAAGCCAACAGCAGCTCTGCTCAGCGCCCCAACACCCCATACACTGTATATGTTTGGGGTCACTGCAACACCCAGCACAATCCCAGACCCCACTGCTGTCTGCACGCCCTGCAGAGCCCCAATGCTCTGCCCTTGCTTGCAGCTCTGTTGCTCCCCCCGCATGCATCAGCAGGCTCTGCCAGCAGCACCGCAGGGGCAGTGCCAGCACTCCAAAACAATAAAACACAGCTTCCAAATGCCTAATTTTACAGCTAATTTCATGGTGTTTTGACGCTGTAAGCTTGAGACGTGTTTGCAGAGAGCAAGTATTTTAATGGGAGGCTACAAAGACCCCGAGAGCAATGAGAACACTGTCACAGAGCTCCCAATGAATACAACTGCGAAGCAGGGCGTGCTCAGGGCCAGGTGAGGTCTCAGGGCAAGCTGAAATCCACCTATGAAATAAGCAGGGACAGAGAGCACAACGCAACACTTCTGCAGCTCGTAGAGGTGCTGTCATCCACGCTGCACCTTTGCAACATGCATTGGCAGTGCCCACAGAGCCATCGGCCCTGCAGAGGATGCCCTCCGTGCCAAACCCAACCTGCCCAGCTCCCAGCACAGGGACTCACTGGGATCAAGGTCCCTCTCATTACTGTGCACGGAGCTGGAGGACGCTGCAGATATACTATGAGCACTTAGGAGGAAAAAACATTACAGCGTCTAAAG